>CAAKHD010013925.1:50283-79507 GCA_901007705.1 Fistularia tabacaria
ACACACACACACACACACACACACACACACACACACACACACACACACACACACACACACACACACACACACATACACATACACATACACATACACACACACACCTCCTGCCAGGCAACACCCCGTCTCTGTGTGTGTTCTGTACACTACAGCACTCTGATTGAGAGTCTGTGACGGGAATGCAAACACAGGTTTGCATAAACACACAAAGCCACACTTGTTAGTGATTGGTCAAAGGTAAGGGGTTGGCGGGGTCTGTCGTCACCAGGCATTATTAGATGCCATCACGCAGTCGGAGCAATGGAAAGAGACGAGAAGTATCAACATAATACCTGATGAGAAATTTACAATCACTATCAAAAGATGTGAAGATGTAAATACATTTAGCTGGAGCCGGAGTGAATGCAACCCTCGATTTCAGAATCCAATTGAATCCAATGTTTTGGATCCGACTTCTCTGACACAAATGTGTTCGGTAGTATGGTAGAAGTACGTAAAATGCATTCTGAGTACAGAGAACCACCCATATGACAGTGTGACAAAAGGTTCCTTCCACTCTAGTATCCCAAAAAATAGTCCCTGGACAGGGAACATTCTTGGATGTTGCTTATTTTCAACAAATTCTTTGTTCATTTCAAAGTACTTTATGTCTTTTTTTAGGCATCTGCTTTAAAATAGACAATGGCTTTTAAACTAAAAATCTACCAATGCATCCAAGTTACATGGTTGTCAAACAAAAACTGTCCACTGTTGAATTACGGAAGTAACGATGTTATACTTTGTGGGCTTTGTGTGGAACTTTATTTCTACAAACCTTGGGCAGAAAAAAAAAATTGATAATGACCCAGATCAGCGTGAGACTGAAGGATTCAAGCCAACCAAAAAGTCCTGAGACAGGTTGAGAATATCGACGTGGCTGCATTTGCAAACCCAATACGACAACGAGGTGAAGCATTAATGGATGTGTTTTGCTATATGCTTGATCGCTCATGGATGCTCGCCTCTTTTTTTTTTTTTTTTTTTGTTTGTGTTTTGAACGGTGGAGCGCAAGTTCATTTGTGTTTGTTTAGCTCGGGGAACGCGCCTCAGCTTGATAGTCATCTTGAGGGGCCGAGTTATTCTAACCATAAACAAGGCTGGGCCAAATTAGCCGCTCAGAAAGCCCGTGGCCTTGAGTGGTGCTGTCCTACCCCCCAGCTACATTATTGAGCAATGCTAATGATCCGGGGCTCCGCTCATTTACTCTCTCTTCAACACCACTTCGCCGGCTCTCTTATCAGATCGAGCTCGGTTGACTTTGCAGCAAGCACAACCATTTTAGATTTCAACTTCTCGTTCTCGTACAAAAAAATATAAATAAATAAATAAAATTACCCCATGGGAATGGGACTCCTCACTCTGGCTCTTGCTGACTGACTTTCTCTCAAGGTTTTGGTAAGCAGTGATGCTCCTCCAGGTTTTAATAAGCAGCAGTGTGTGTGTGTGTGTGTGTGTGTGTGTGTGTGTGTGTGTGTGTGTGTGTGTGTGTGCAGTACGTGTCGACCCATGGCTATGTGTATGTGTGTGGCGCTGAGCAAGGCGTGCAACCCCTCTACCTCGCCAACCGCCGCTGTTTACTCTCGCAGCTCCTGAACGAGGCCACGTTGCTCCGAAGAGAGCTATGCTCCTGTTAATTGGTCATTAAAAGTAGTGGTTTGTGGGCCTCACTAAATCTTTAAACAGGCCATGAAATAATAAAAGGGGGGGGGTTTGTCACCGCTGTTAGCTCCCCAGAGCAGCCGGCGGAGGGCAAGCGGAGAAAGAGAGACAAGCAGGACGCGCCGTTTGATCATTATCTGCAGAATTAGCATGACTGATAATAATTGCTCTGTTCATTTCAGGCCTTGTAAATACACAGAGGATGCGAGGCTACACGTGGGCAGATGAAAGGAGCCTGTCACTGATGTGGAAGCGGGCAGAGAGAGGTGAGCTTGGAGGGGGGGGTGGTGGCAGTAATCATGATAAGTGAGGAAAAATACAAAGTCTTGTTAGACACAGGTTCTGGCAAGCGGCGGCTTGTTGTTCGTCACAATGAACACATACAGCATTCATGTCTGACACCGGCCACGTGATAAAAACGTGCTAATATGGTTATGTATTATGTGACTGGGCAGGTCAGACTAGCCCCTTTCAGGTTTTTGTGGTGCACCCCCTCCTCCCCCCCACTTTTTTTTGAGGAATATAAAACTTGGGCTGCAGGAACGTCGCAATTTCAAGGGTCCCCCTTTCTGCATCATGATCGAAGACTGAAATAAATTTAGATTGAAATTAAAAAAAAAAAAAATCACATTTCAGACACAAATCGTAAAGAAACTGCCAGGACACCTTATGTAACATGACATAATCCAAAACCAGCATTATTTTTATTTCCTTTCATTATTTCTTCGTTTCTGTCAATTTCTTGCCATCTTTGTCAAATTTCTTGCTGTATTTAGCCACTTATGTAATTACATGTCCGCGATTGACTGGAAACCAGTCCAGAGTGTACCCCGCCTCTCGCCCGATGACAGCTGGGATAGGCTCCAACATCCCCCCGGACCCTGACTGCAGGATAACCGGCAGACGATGAATGGAAGGATGCTTTCCTTTAAGTTCTTGCTAATATTTGCTAATTTATGACCAAGTCTTTGCTCATTACTAGATAAATTATTGCTGATTGGTTCAGAAAGTATTATCTCATTTTTTGAAACTCATTTGGGAAAAAATGGTCAATATACTAAAAAGAAAAGTTTAAAAAAAATCAATAGAATCAACTCGAAAGGAAAGGAATGGTTTTAATGTTCGATGTTTCATTAGCATCACATGATCTAGCAGGGATTATTGTGTTAAAGTAGTAATACATGCGGTCTACTGTTATATATTGTAGCTAATTTTTATTTTTATATGGAGATGATTGATTTTGTTGATTAATGTTGATTTCACTGCTACTTTTTAATCCTAAATCCCATCACGTGGAGCCACATAGAACCGATGTGGCCGAACAGTGATCACTTGACAAAGGTTAATCTCAGTAGGGGGAATCTGTCAGAACAAGCCAACAAGCCAACAGACACACACACACACACACACACACACACACACACACGTATACAGAGACAAGCTTCGCCTCCCAACACTGATGAAATCAAAGAAAGTCAGCTGTAAATAAATGACACCAGCAGGATGGAGACAACAGGTGTCAAAGCGCACATACACGCACGCACGCACACACACACCATACAATGTATTGTACCCCTCCCAAAGCCCTGGGAGAGTAATGATTCTGTTATACTTGCATGGCTTCTCATATATCGATTTGGACCAGGAGGAAGCCCCTCCCACAGGGGGGCCCCTCTCCGTAGCTCCCCACCCGGCTCCTATTGTGCTTGCGTGTGCATGTGTGCAAAACACCACCCGGTTCTATGTCAACAGAAGAGAAGGAGAATGTGGGTGGGTGTGTGTAGGATAAGGTTAGGGTGAGTTGTCAAGGCATATAAATTAATGGCAATGAACAATTGTGTGTGCGTGTATGCACTCCTGCGTACAAACAAAAATAAATTAATAAAAATAAAAATACTGTTGTCTCTGACATCTGATACAGTGCAAACCTCATATTCTCAAACACGAGGATACACACGAAGTCACTCAACACACACACAGACAGACATAGACACACACACACACTCTTATTGTTGGGGTATCAGTTCAAGCTGTCAATCAAATGGCAGAGTGGACTGTGTGGGGAAAAACCCAGGCTATCGATGATGTGCCCACACACTCCTACGAGCCAAAATGCAGAGAAAGAGGGAGCCTGATCACTGACCTTTATGACCTTTCCCTCCTCACCATCCCTCGTCTGTATGTGTCCCACCCACACACACACACACACACACACACACACACACACACACACACACACACATACACAAGCATGCACACACAACTTCCCTCCCCCTCTCTTCCGCCCTCCTCACCCCAAGTCTCCCATTGTCCTCTCTATTGTCTCAGCTGAGAAACGGAGGGATGAGCAGCTGACCAAAGACGGACGCTGATGCGGAGGCCCGTCTGACGGTGAAAAATCAGGTCCGGCTGCCCTGTTTTTTTATTGGGCAACTCGAAAAATAGTTTCCGCAAAACAGTCCATTTGGGAGGAAATTACCTGCATCACTTGCGTTTCAGCTTTTCCCCATTTTAATTGAAATCAAATTCACACTATTTAATTGGGAATTTGCATAAATCTGTTTGCCTTTCTATTTAATGCACACAGACCTTGAGTCATTTTCATGTTTTAAACTACCTCCCTTTTCACAAGTTTGACATTTTTAGGAACAAACTGTTGATAAAACGGTGAAATTAATTTATCCTGTATCAAAAAGAACAAGGAGAAGCACAATTTTCTCTGCCTTGTTGTCGTTGCAATGACTGCTATGGTCTGGTTTTCCATGTCATTTGTCACGCTTAACTTCACTTTTTATCACAGAACAATGAAAATGCATCTCACTTAGACAGAACAAACCCTAAATTTGTGTTGTTGCCACTTTGCTGTATTATAAATGAACCCAAGACATGCAGGTGAAACATGAATCTACCACAGAGAATACATTTGACCTGTGAGGTAATATTTTTTTTTCTTTTTTAAATGGTCCTGGAAATTCGCAGGGATGCTAACTGAGTTTTGGCTGCCATCTTCAGGCCGGTGCGAGAACTACCTCCCGCAGACGAGGCTGGGATTTACAAGCCCCGGAGCTAAAACGTGGTGATTGTGCCTTCATGAAAATGAGACATTCCCACCCCTAATCTCCTCTGATTTCATTCAAGGATTGTCGGGAGCCGTAACACTTTCACATCGCAAAAATCATTAAAGAGTTTGCATCAGTTTACTTAGATCCACAGGAACATTTTAATCATTTTTCTTAAGAGTTTACCCACTCGTATGCGACATCCTGAAGGCAAAAGAATCACAGATGTAAACCATCACGGAACTATTCTTAGAAATAATGACCCTATTCCCACTACTTTTCAGACCAATTCAGTGAAATATGCTAGTGGAAAAACCAGAAGACATTTTTTAATGTACAAATCTATCCGGAGCATTAGATACAGTCAAGATATGTGTGTTCCAAATCATGCTTTCAACCCTCAGGGAGTTGTGGTATTAAATAAGACCTACCTTTGGAGCATTAGTGGAATTCAATATGTGCAATGTAATTATTCTGCTCAATAAGCCACTGGAGGAGGATATTCCATTTACACGCTCTAAAGCAGGTAAGATCCAGGTGCTGTTTTATGTTCGCACAATATAAGCTTAACATGCTACTGGCAAATTAAGAAGAAAAAAAAAAACATTCCTTTTTTAGCAAGTCTCTGATAGTTGTGATTAAGACGGGAATCCGGTTATGTGGTTTACAGCCGACGCCGTAGAAAATAATAGGGGAAATAATCAAATTACCAGTACCTTAAATGTGACACGGGGCACTAATCCACAACTGCTGAGACAAGTTGAAGACGGGTCAGACGACGGGTAAGTATTCTACTTTAAATTTACTCTTTGCATTATGTTTTTGAGAGCTTCTGCTAGGAAAATGCTTGTCCATCGTTTTATTACTGCATCGGCTCCAAACACACAGAGCTCTAATTCAGGATGATTTCATGATTAATGGAAATGTTTCAAAAATAGATGGATAAATCATTTGAAAAAAAAAAATCTTATTTGTTGAATTAAAAAAAAGACCATAACCAAAAAATGAGTGTTTAATATTTGCTGAATCACTATATAGAACATATTCTTTTTTGAGCATGCTGTCGGAAAAAAAAGAAAAAAAAATTGCTTTGACAGGCGGCAACAACATGCACAAACACTGCTGGCTGAATCTCGTCTGCAGAAACACCAATTCAAAACAAATGCAAGTTTGAAGAGGGTTTGGGGGTGCAGTGTTGGGGGCGGGGTGGAGGGGGGGTATGCATTTCATGCTGTCCCAGTTGCCTAAAGTGATTCTCTCAATAATGTATTAGAGCACTTGTTTATTATTTACTGTTTACACAGCTCAACTCGTGATGTTTCTGTGGACTGACAACCCTCGCCCCCGCAACATTTGTGTGGAGCTGGCAGAAAAAATAAAACGTAAACATGTGGTGCGCACGGACAACCTGGCCACGGTGAGCCGACCCGGATGGCCACCCATTCGGCGCCGTGCACCGTCGATGCAGAGGCGCTGGACTGAGAAATAAAAGACATCCTGGCTGGTAGGAGCCGTTCAACATGCATCCCGAGGTTGTCAGAGAAAGACGTGCACCGAGGGGAGGGTGTGGGGGGGCTCTGGTATGGGGGCACCGATATTAATATTCATGCAGGAGGGAACAACCCACCGTCCAATTCATCGGTTGAGAAAAAATTCTGTTTTACTTTTAAGTGGCCCTCTTCGATCCAGGAGAGTGAGAGGACAGGTGTGCTCAGCGTAAATGGGCGCCGCCGACTTCCCCCATCACATGACGGGAACCACATTCTCCAATGAGAAGGAAGAGTCCTTCACCATCAGAGGATTTTATTGAAATATTCAGATGAGCCTTGAGGAGGGTGAATTACACACACCCCTTGAAGAAATTAAAAGTTTGGTATAAAACCAAACCTGCATGGAAACAAACGGTCAATCTCATCCCATGTAATCCCATAATGGAGTTTGATCTCGGAGAAAACATGGCGATACTCCATTATGATGCCATTGAAAATTCGCAGCTATCCATAAACGCTAAAGGTCTAAATATGAAATCCGCTTCTTCGACTGTCCAACATTAAAAACCACCGCCAACTTTTCGGTTTTGGAATGACGTTTTCAGAAATAGCACTGAATCGTGAGTAAGCTAACAACGGGGGGGCGTCGATCTGTCAGTGCTCTGACATTTTACGGATCGATAAAGTCATTGATTAGTCTACAGATTCCTCAGTAATGACAACATGAATACAGATATATAGGATTAAACTATTTGCTGCTTCAAACGGTGGGTCCAATTATTACAAATAAATCCATTTGGTCATAGCAGGCAGTAATGACTGTACGTTCCCTGGTGTAGAAGTTATCGTCGAGAAGTTCCCAAGCCGATTTCTTGGAAAATAAAACTAGAGGTAGACACTTGTGAGCGCAAACACTCACACACACACACAGAACAGGCGCTTACTGTACCCCAAAAAACAAAAACAACCACTCGCTCTCACACACACACATGAAGTATTTTCAAAGTCATAAAACGAGGGGACTTCAAATGCAGCTATTTGTTTGGGGCCTGTTGTCGTGGGAATAGGCAGCGGGACTGCGCCGGTTCATTAGAATTCCTTTCAAGTTGTTGAGTGCGGCCTCCCTGTGTTCCTCTCCCCATATTCCCTGACCCCGACGCATCTCCGTGGGGCTGAGGTAGGGCGGGGCATCGGGAGGAGAGGGGGAGGTAAGGGCTGGAAGTAAAGCACGGTACATTATGCTGCAAACACACTCACACACGCACACACATACACACACACAAACACACTTTGGGGACGCCGCGCCTACTGTAAGACGAACACACACTGTAAAGAGTACTTGAACTGGATGTGAAGTCATGAGAACTCGCACACAAACAAAGTGGCGGTTGGAGCACAGACACACATTATATTTAATGCAGATACACACACAAACACACACTTTGAGCTCTCCTCCCTAACAGTGTCACCTCACTGCATCACCCTCTCAGGGATGCAGGGGGGGAGGTTCGCCTCAGCAGGCACAGCTCAACGCTCGGTCACAGGAGAGACTAGGATGTTGTGTTTTTGCCACCAGAGATGGTGACGGGGAAATTGTTTGTGTAACGCACCTGGATCTTTTCTGGCGCATTAATAATTACTCTCCTCATCTGCTGCAAGAGCAGATGAATGTTGCCTCGAAGGCCCTCGGAATTAAGATGCATTTCAAAGCGTCTCCGTCGGAGGATGATTGAAAATGACTGAATGGTATTTGAAACGTATGATTAGATTGCCGGCATCGGTGATAGCAGCCCTGACAGGCGTGAGGAAAAATAAGAATAAAGTCCTGTATCCGCTTTTTTAAATAAAACTTCCCCAGATATGCACAAGAAATCAATCTTATCACTACAATATAAGAATAAAATGTAATGACAAAAATATTACCAATACCACTAAATGTCCTGAAATGAACATTTAGCTTAAAAAATGCTGGAAAGGAAGATTACAACTGAAGTTAACGTTCCATGTTTTTTCACATTTTACGGCTTAATCCAGCAAAAAGCCCCGTGATAAGGTAATTTAATAACAAAAAGTTCCACAGTAGGTCACTGAATTGTACAGGAAACAGGCATTCTCATCATTTCCCATAACCAACAATTCTCCCCATGTAGCGCCCAAGTTACAATATACCTTCCCCCGTTAACAGTATTCCTCTTTTATAGTAAAAAAAAAAGATAAAAGTGCATTCAGTGTATCAGTGTATTTGGAATGAATAAATGCATGAATTAAAAAGCATGTCATGAATGATGTTTCACTATTATGTAACGAACTGCAAAATCATCCAAGTTATCTATTATATCGTTTAGCAGGTTGGCCTGCATGTCTGATGGGAATGCTGGAGTTGTCCCGTCTATCTTGTCCAGAGTTTTCCGTGAGGGCCAAATGTTGATGTAGCAGTTTTTTTTCCACTTTATAGAATAAAAATGGCGTGAAATGCAGCCTGTATTTTTTTTTTTTTTTTTTTTTTTTAATCACTCAGCTTGAGCGAGGTCACTTTGGCAAGCTGGGCTCCCGGACGAGACCCCAGTGGGTGCCAGACTGCAGGGAGAGGGACGCGGAGTCGCTGCCCGTCACAGCCCACTAGTCGCCTGACGGGCCCCAAGGCCTGCCAGACTGACACCACCCATGTCCGGGCAGCAGGCAGAGAGTGGGAGGGGGTGGTGGAGGAGAGCCTGGAGAAAGGAGTGTGTGGAGGTGGAGGTTGGCATAGGGGGACAATCAGAATCCAATGCATTTATCTATTTCATATGGATGGCTGAGAAAATGGACAACCGCAGGAGGGAGGGTGGGATCCTCACTGTTTCAGGTGATGCAGCAATAGATGGCAATTATTCAGCACATAATAGACAGACAGCGGTATTGGCAATATGATGCTACAATAGAATTGAGTCAGAAAAAAACTGACTGATTAAAAAAAAAAACTCTGCAATCTCAAAAAAAAGGAAAGAATGAGATGGGATGGCAAGGCGGAGGGGTGCAAAAAAAGAAAAAACTAGTGTGTGTGTCTGAGATAGTGTGGATGAGGGAGGAGGGCAACACTCAGAGAGCCTCTCAGGCGTATCCGAAGCGTGAGCAGAGTGCTCCTATCGTGCTCACGCTCGTACACACACACACACACACTCACACACACTCACACACACTCACACACACTCACACACACTCGCACCCGTGCACCTGCGCGCACGCCCTCGACTTGTTAGGTTCATACGAAGTCAAGCCCATGTCTCTTTTCAAAAATTTACCCTTCAATGTTAAACGAGCCGGCTTTTACAAGAGGTAAGAAGGCACAAAGGCGGTGTGTGAGCGTGCGTGTGTGTGTTTATGTAAACATGACATCCTTGAGTTCAGAGAAGTGCTTATCCTCGAGATACTGAGTCCCCAAAATTTCAGTGCTTGCCTTTTTATTAATGTACAGCAGCTCTGGTAGAGGGGGGCAAGGGGAAATCACATACGGGGGAGTGCAACATGTATTTGTAATGTGTAAATGCATAAGTCTAACAGTTACCTTGAAGATATTCAAATCGAGGAGCTTTTTTTTTTTCTTTTTCTCCTCAACACATCCAACAAACACACACGCACACAACCATCTTCCCAAGTGGAGTGAAGCGGCAGCTGAGGAAGGGAGCAGACTGAATCCTGTCAGGGAGCAGTCCAACTGCGAGGCGCACGATGTAACTTTGCAATTAAAGAGTAAATGGATCAATGTTTGTATGTTTGTGTGTGCATGTGTGGGTTTGGGGGGCCTCAGGGGCCCATCCTAATGAGCTATCTGTGTGCATTTCTAACAAGAGCTCGGTGCAGCGCCCACGGCACTGTCATCCAGGGCCGCCGCTGACCTTGCTCAGCTCCTACGCTGTGTCGTTTGCTATATTTATGGCACCACCACACACCACCGCGGTCTCGGTGTGTTTTGCGCACGCACATCGGCGGGTGTGCACGTTTGCCGGCGCATGCAATCCAGGAGGGTGGGTGTTTGGGGGGAGGGGGAGGGTTGGTAGTGGTGGTGGGGCTCACTCAGGAAGCAAATACTGTGTATATCAGCATAATGAATCAAGTGGCGAAAGAGATGGAGAGGAAGGATGTAAAAGGGAGGAAGGGATGGAGAAAGCCATTATGCCTCTACTATTTTCTCTCAAACCAGCAGCCAACCCCCGTGGTGTCTATTCTTCAGCCCCCCCCCATCTTTTCCTGTTTTTCCCTCCTTTTAATTTCTTTGCTCGGCTTGATCTGATAACTGCTTCACCATTTCTGCGTGTGGAGCATCCAGGAATTACAAGTCAGCCTGGCAATGGGATGCAGGGTTGAAGCCCCTTCACCCCCTCCGTCCTGTCCCTCCCAACCACTCTATCTTTTGACACATCTCCGCACTAATCGGAATGGGAGGTTTGAACCATCCATTCAACATTGACTGTGCATTAAAATAGTGTCCAGCCGCATGAGCAGGCCTGTGACCGCTGGAACCAGGTGCATAAAAGAGCACATGTGTAGAAAACTGAGCCGGACCCCTGCAAATGTCTGGGCAAGGGAGACTGATGGATGTGCACACACACACACACATGCACAAACACACACACACATGGTCGGCCTCAGTATGCAAAGCTCCCTCCTTTGCTGGGCTAAAGGAGAGGGGGGTGCTGCTGTGAATACTCATCTGAGCCTAGCAGGGGGAGCAGCATGTCCCCCACCTTCCCCTCCCATAACCTCGAGGCGAGGGGCAGAGGAGGGCGCTCCATTTGCGTGGGACACACATACACAGGCCTGTGACATACACATTTCGCTCAGACTGTGACACAAACACACACACATACATACACGTATGTGCGTGTACACAGGCGATAAATGAAAAAGGAGCCACCGTTTGGGGTGATTGGGGGGGGGGAGGCGGGTGACCAAAAGTAAAGTTTTAATTCGGTCCTCGGGGATACTGCTTACTCATCCAACTTCCCCAAGGAGCGACTTCCTGTGAAATCTATTCAAATCACATCTCTCCTCCGCTTTTTATTGCATTTCTCATATCCCCCATCACAAAGTGACAAATCACCACACACTTCACACAACCAACACCAGTTTCTCTCCATTTTGGGTACAGAAAGATATTTTTTATTTATTTATTTATTTATCTTACCTTTAAAGTGATTAGGCAAACTTACTTCCTGCTGGTTTTTTTTTTTCCCCCCATTATCTTATGTGCATGACTGGGCTACAAGAGCACAATTTTTATTTGTATATATACATATATATTTACTTTTCTTTTAACTTTGAACACATTCACAGACACAGACACAAACATTCGGGGAGAGACCAACACTGACAAGCAACCACAGACACATTCAACCGCATATAAAACACTAATTCCATCTCATACACTGATATGCAAAAACACACGGACACACAAACACACACACATACACACACAAACACACTGCCAGTGTTCTCCCCTCCATCCTCAATAAAGCAGGCGACGAGAGCACCCACTTCTAATCACTTTATTCAGACGTATGAACCTGGTGGGACAAGCAGAACTGTTATTATTTCTCCACCAGCCCACTGCGCACAGGTACACACACACACACACAGAGTATCACCGGTGACACTTACAACGTCGCCCGCCGCGTGCCGACCACGCTCATCCACGGGGCTGCGTTGCGGGGGGTGAAACGGTGGAGCTGGATGAGAAAGAGGGATGTCAGAATGAGGAGAGTCGGTGTGCGAGCGTGCAAGGAGAGGGAGGAGAACCGCCACTTGATATATTCGTAATGTTCCTTAATATTTTCATTTTGATGTAATTTGTGGCCCCGGTTTTTTAAATATCCGCTCTGTAATAATGTTTAATTTCAAGGGTCAGTCTGCCAAGGAGTATATTAAAGCTGATAAAACTCATTTTCCACAGGCCCAATATCGCGCCCAGATCAGGTTAGGAGGCCAGCCTCCCTGAATATTTCATCTTTTATCATGCCGATAATGGGAAGATGACAGAGGCGCATTATTACAATGAGAGAATTGCTCATTTTCCATGCGGGGAGGGCCGCCCGGGCTGCTGGGCCGCCAGCTTCCCCGGCCTGCCTGCATCAATGACTGGCTCGGGCTGTAGAGAGCTAAGGACTCCACTGAGTGTTTGTCGCAATAAAAGCAATTCTTCCCAGGGAGAAGGAGAGGTTAGGTGTGGAGAGGAGGTGCGTGGAGGAGGGACAGGAGGTGGGGGAGAATAAGAGAGAGAGAGAGAGAGAGAGAGAGAGAGAGAGAGAGAGAGAGAGAGAGAGAGAGAGAGAGAGAGGCAAGGGAGTCAGAGAGGAAAAACAACTTTCTTCAACCACCTCACTTATTTGATTGCGATGAATAATAAATGTGCAGGGTTGCAGTTGGGGAGGGCCGGGAATGGTGTGCAAGTGTATGTGTGCATGTGTATATGCGTGCTGCCAATGCTAAGCTAAAATAACAGATTTGAAACCCCCCGCACTCAGAATTAAGTCATCCGATCTAACCATTAAGAAAGAACAAAACCCCAGTCAAGGGGTGAGGAGGGGGTTCCAGCCCGTCCACAACCTTGGAAATGGAGTCGGCCCCACATGCAAATGACGAGCAGGACCATCTCTGGCGCCATGGCGGCTTAATAAATGGACCCAATCAAAGCTGTTCTGGGGACCACCTGTGTCCCGCACAGGTCAGAACCATTAGACCCACATTAGAGGGCCGTGATAAACGCAAGCGCTTCTTCAGCCACCCCAATAATGAGGATAATAAGAGCACCATAATGGCATATTTATGGGCTGGCTAGAAGGAGCAGGGACTCTGCAGCGCTCTGGCTGCAGCGCTCTGGCTTATTCAAAATGGCAGGGGAGGAGAGAGGAACTCGAACAGGTGACCACGAGTGTGTGTGAGTGTGTGTGCGTGTGTGTGTAGCTGCGAGCAATAAAGCACAATAACTTGCCATTTCAATTACCAACATGATTACAGGATTTAATCCTCGACATATATGGCCTGTGATAAAAAAAAAAGAAAAAAAAAGAAAAAGACGACGACGACTCACTGCTCGACTACGACGGGAATAAAATTGCTCACAAGAGACCTGGTAATGATACATTTCCATTTCCAGTGGCTGCACCGTGTGAGAGATCTGTCACACACCAGGTGGGCCTATCTTGGCATTTAATATGTTAATCTGTAATCTTCCTCCTCGTTCAGTTATTCTACTACGGGCACCAATAAGAGGGGAATCACTCCTTTTTTTTTGGTCTCTCACAAGTAATCAAGCAGGTGCTGCGTTCCAAGGATGTTTATGTAGGGGAAAGACGTGGAATTTCAAGTGAATGGTAACAACACCGCTGAGCGAGAACCCCCCCAAAAAGAAAATAACGGAAAACCATTCAGATTGGTGGATCGGTCAGTTTACCTGCCAGATGAAGGAATCTGGGGACAGAAGCACGTTGGACACTGAGAACTAAGGATTTCTTAATTTTGTTAATGGATGGAACTTCTCATAGTGCTTGTCGACATCTGACTCGGACTGGCTGCCCTTGCTCCTCATCCTAATTTCTTTTTTGATTTTGTGAATATTTTACCCATAATACTCCCCCATGAAGGCTGAAATATTCAAATTCTTGAAAGAATATTATTTACGAACATTTCAGTCATCACTTTGCAGGTTTTAATGGAAAAACCTGCCCAACCTCAACTGGAAACATTCTTGAGTCTTTCCTACCAGCCTCGGCATCAAATCGTGAATTGAATTTCCCGTCATTCATTCTGAACGGTCACATCATTTCACCGAGGTCTGAGCTATGTGAAGGTTTGAATTGCAGGAACTGCTGTAAAGTTCATACTGATATGTATTTTACAAAAACAAATCAAAATGCGTTTGTGTCACTTCGAGTTTGAGTAAATTAAAACCCGATTATTTTAAACTGGGTCCAATTTGACACAAAATGTCCCACTGTCAGAACTTCCAATAATAAAATCCCATGTTAAATACATTTGCAAATCTTTGAACCTGCTAACCAGGACACTCTGTAACCAGGCCAATGACTGATGCCTCTAGATGTTATTAAATTCATTATCGGTTACAGCAATACCAAATCCTGTACTTGTAAACTGAATGGTTTCCTATGTACACATTTAGGAGAGGAAAATGGCGGATTCTGAGTTGCTCTTTAACGCTGTTTTCTAGTTTCAACATCAAGATTCTCT
Source organism: Fistularia tabacaria (assembly GCA_901007705.1). Lineage (NCBI taxonomy): Eukaryota > Metazoa > Chordata > Actinopteri > Syngnathiformes > Fistulariidae > Fistularia > Fistularia tabacaria. Next base: position 64,754 of record CAAKHD010013925.1, read on the forward strand.
TTGGTTTAATGACGTCGGACAAGAAAATTCAGCCGACCAATCTTGGCTTCTGCCAGATTCAACGAAACACCATATGTAGTCGGTAATTGTAGAAAAGATTGAGAACACAACCCCTTCACTTTAACACACACACACACACACACACACACACACTAAAAGGTGCCAGACACTTCGCGTATATCCCTGTGGAGATAAACAGGAAGTGATAAATACTCCAAAAGGGCAACAGAGGTCATCGCTGACCGCTGTGATTGCCAGCAGCCCCATGCAAGGGTAGGATGGAGTCAATGTGTCTGCTGGAAGCCTCGCCACCAAAAACAAAAAAAAAAATTCTGCCACAGTGGTGGGCGGTGGGTTGTAGGTGGTGGGCTGGGCCGGGGCGGGGGTTAGGGGGAGCGGGTTATGGTGGGTACCAGACTGGGGCACCTCAGGGGACTTTTGGAGAGGAAGAGCCATGCACCATGTCTCCTGCTACCAACCGTTGTTCCCTCATTTGATTGTGAAACCATGAATAATGCATGGCGGATGGGACTGGGGGGGGGCGGGGGGGGACCTCAACCTTAAAGGGGCCCCGCCACAGTGGGAGTCATTACTGATGAACAACCACACTGATGAGCCACAGAGAGAGAGGGGGAGAGAGAGAGAGGGAGAAAGAGAGAGAGAGAAGGCTGGGTAGAATCATACTGGAAAAACAAACACGGTGTAAAAAAAGAAAGATGCTGTGAATCCAGGCTTCTCAAACACACACACACACACACACACGCACAGACATCCCATAAGCTGTGTGTGTGTGTGTGTGTGTGTGTGTGTGTGTGTGTGTGTGTGTGTGTGTGTGTGTGTGCGCACCCCCCCTTCTGTTTTCATCATTCTGTAGATGTTTTGTTGTTGTTTTCATCTGTTCATTCGCCTATTCATAATTCAACTCCAGAAAATACTCAACATCTTTTCTTCCTGTTTGTTTGGATTTTGCAACCGAGGTTTTTCCTTTTTTTTCCCTCCTTCCTTTGACGTGATCTGCGGGGGCCTGCGGTTTTTAACATGAGGGCCACCTCATCTGAGAAATCGGACTTGATTCCTCTTTTCATTGAGACCATTTCACAAAATGCAGATGTGACGCAGCCAGATCGTCCCCAGACATCAGCCTCTGAGCTCTCATTCCTGCCAACTCTGACACGTTTTTGTGAAAATATCCGCAAATCATGTGTTTAGATGTATTTACACTCAGATCGGATTCACACTGCATCAACACTCAAAGTGTGAAGGAAAACTGTCAGTTGCTTGTTTGGAGTTTTTAGAGAGAGATTGGAGATTTTACTTCCACCGAACTTCCTATGGTATCTTTGTGAACCTTGTGGTAAATAAAACAGGACTGTTAGCTTTTGAATTCATTAAGAAAAAGTCTCCCTTCCACATCAAAAGTCAACAAACTGTAAATCATTATTCTCTTGCTGATTTCCTGGGTTAAATTCGAGCTGATTTGCATTAGTTTCATTTTTAATTTTGTCTTTTCTGTCTTTTTTGTAGGATTTTTCTCCAGTGTGAAACATTGCGTCAATTGTGTGTAAAAATGACCAGTCCAAAAACACCAAAAAAAATCATTCATTCATTTGAAATATAATCAAAAAATGTAAAAAGTAAGAAAATAATTTATAAAATATTACTTCAAGAGCGTTTCTGGAAGTTTGGAACATATTATTTAATGTTCCCCCACACTGCCACACTGAGGAATCTCCAAAAGCTCTGCAACAACCTTGTGACAATTTTTAACATTGTGAATAAAAAAAATTAAAAAAATTAAAATAACTGCATTCTTGTTAGCACAAAACTGATGATCTTTATTTGGCACGCTGGCGTATTTTAGACCAATGAATGGTGATGTTTTACTTGTAAAACATATATTTTGAGAGTATTATTTGATGGTCCCACATGTAATACAAGTATGAGTTAGTGAGGACATACATGGAGATTCTGGAAAAATGTTGATGTTCACCCAAGCCAAAAACGGTATATATTTAGCCTTTGAGAAGGTTTGAAACGACCAGTGAGAAACCATTTGATTGAAGGCTCACCAGCCTATGAGTCAGTTTTCTGCCCCACAATGTCAAAGGAAAAAGAACCTGACCAAAGGAATATATATCAAATATGAGATAAAATAAGAAAAGAATATTACATGTGTGTCTTACCACATATCCCTGAGCGATGCAATTTTTAAATGTATTTATGGAATTCTCTGATCACACAACTCGTAGGCATTTCACCCGGGGTTTCTTCAATGTGAGTGAGTTTGGAAAATGCTAAATGAGATGTTTTGCACAAAAAAAACGGAGAGATGACATCTTGTGATGACGTACTACTTTAACGTTTGCAACCGGATGAACAAATTTTCATGTTACGAAATTGCATTTCAGTTGCTTAATAAATGTATGGCACCATTATCTGCTTATTCAATACAAAATGGGCACCAATGAAATCCATACACAAATGTTTTTTTATCTATACCCTTATTTGCTTATTCCAGAACCAAGAAGATTTTTCAAAACCCTCCGCAAGAAACTGGGATCAGAGGAGGAAAAAGAATCTTACACCGACGGTGAGGTGCAACCACGAACCCCAGCTAAAATGAGCGCTGAACCAAAAAAAGAAACTTCCGCTTGCAAATCCATTGAAACACAATTCCTCCTCGCATATGCAAGTTGGTAGAGCAGGAGGTGGGTGGGAAAAGGAAATGAGCTGTATTGCCGCTGCTAGCGATATGTGCACGACGTGTGTCTGCGCAGGTGTGTGTGTGTGTGTGTGTGTGTCCTATTGTGTGTGTAAGTGGGTTTGAAAGCCATCCCTGCCCCGGCAGCTAAGGCACTGTAGCAACACTAGGTGTTATCACTCATTTTGATTCCGTATTACAGCATGACGGATGGGCCCCTGCGGGCCGGTGAGCGTCGATGCACGCTTATTACCACAGCTCTTAAGTGGGAGTTGATTTAGCTTAAATAGGTTGTTTCATAAGGAGAAGACACCAGCACTGTCACCACTGCTCTGCTCCTCGCTACAACAAACTGCCACTCTAATTGAATAATGCCTCCTTTACATACCTATTAGGATGCTAAGGTACATAGTGCCCCAATAATTGCTTATACAACCTGGCTAATTTGGACTTCACCCCTTAGATGAAACCCCACACACTTAAATGCACACACAAAACCCACACCTACCCAATATTGGATAATTATGTTGCTGAAAATCATCCTCCGTTTGTGTGCGCTCTATGTAGGTTAGTATTCCAGGGTATCTAATGTTCTCAGATCATCACTATTGCTTAGGCACATTAGTAAAAACAAAACAAATGGGCCTATTTTGAGTCATAAATTCAGGATTTGATACCACATATCTAATTTGATATTCCTTTAACCTGCATCCAATTGAATCTCTGGATTCTGAATGCTGCAAAAGTGCAAATAGACCTACACTATGAGGGATTAGTGTTTCATTAGCATATCACTGGGAGATATTTGAGCATGCATGTTCCAATAATACAAAGTACCATGGTGTTTTACCGTGGAGGTGGTTACGAGGGGAGGAGGTTCGGATAAAGGCATTTCGATTAACAAAACCTTGATCCGTCTCCCTGTCTCTGTTGGCTTTAAGAGATTATTGCTGATGCAACGGTGCAGTGACATGTGAATTGTGCGCCACTGTGGCGTGGAACCTGTGCCAGCTCTCTGTAAGTGAACAAGCAACGGTGGATCCATGCCAGGAACAAGATACTCTCAGGGAAGACTAAGTTGGCCGTCAATCATTAACTCTCAAATGGCAACACGCTCGTTTCTTTCTAGCCCTGCCACTTCGCTATGTCAGACAGACGTGCAATATTCATGTGCATGAACAAACAAACAAACGCGCACAAGCACAAAGTAGTTATAGGGCAAAGTTTTTTGAGGCGCCAGAATGTCTTGATTAATCCCAAGCTGCTTTCCTTGCATCAGAAATCATCAGGGCAGAATTCAAATTTACCAACTTGACTCAGCTCTGAATATTTGTTGTTGTCAACCATGCACTACTGGGAGTTTTCCCCAATATTTTGCAACCTGTATGGCCTAAACTGACTCCTAACCAAACCAAATAGGTTGAGTTTTCTGTTTGTTTGGTTGATTGGATGGTTGCTCGCCCCAAACCAAACCAGTTTTTAGCCTCTTGAGTCCCAAGTGTTCATTATTAACATATTTGAATGTCACCAAGCTATTATGAGTATAAAACAATCATTTTCCCCCGTGATAAAGTACTTGGAAACATTTTTTGCGCTACACGCACACACACAAACACACACGCATATATATATTATATATATAAAAAAACGAGAACTAATCAGAGCAATAATACAGACTTTGTATTTCATCCGTAAAAATGATGGTGTCAAGATAAGAAAGACTTTATTGATGTCAAAATGGGGAAATTCAACTGTCAAGGCAGCATTACAGGGAAGACAACTGTGCAAATCGTAATATCATAGAAAAGAATATGCAAATAAAGGATAGAGATACAAATAAACAAAGACTATGTACAATGTACACAACAGAATTCAAAAATATTAAAATATAAGAAGAAATGCCTTGTAGAGGGAATAGTTATAGAAATAAAAGGTGTGCAGTGGGAGATGTGGGTAGTACAAATGAAATGATTATAAGTAAGGTGTGCTGGAGAATATATCAATATAATAGACATCTAAATATTGCAGGGATGAGAGTGGTAAGTGAATATGGAGGTAATGACTGACCATAACAAAACACCAAGAATGAGGAACAAGCAAAAACAAGCACCTTGAATCCCATAAATGAAGATTTGAGCTTGAATTTGTCCATTACTTTGGAGGTTACGTTACCTTAAACCTTATAGTAACACAAAGTCCTCCACCAATACTGATTCAGAACTGCTAACAAACACAAATTGCACTCAAAAAGCTACAGCTGCTCCCCACACAAAATGCTCATCCCCTTCAGACGGAAACATGAACAGGATGAAGGAATATCTGTGTACACAAGCCTGTACACTCCCTGTAGGTGCTCTTGTGCCACCGTGCACTCTTTCCCTTGTGTATTTGCCGGTTGCCCTCTGGTTGACGATGATTGATGACAGCCATGGCGAGGCAGATCATTTAGGTGGCCCCGTCTACACGGGACGTAAATCAAATCAGCTCCGCTAATGATTCTCAGACGATCATCTGGCAAACACAACCGGAACCCTATCAGGTCTTTAGTGGAGGGACAAAAGAAAATCCGCGATATTTTTGTACTAACAAGGAATTCTCGTTTTTTTTCCAAAGAATTGTGGGCGAAATGGAACGTGAAACCATGCATGTTTGTAAAGTAACTGAGATCTGAGGAGATGGAGCTCTAAAATATTTTAGAAATAATTTGCATAATATCAGCTGTTAGCATTTCCAAGGTGACAATATGTGAAAACAACAACTGGGAAGATTTTACTGACTATAGGTGAAAAACTGCCCTGGAACGTGTGGAGTTCCAGGGATTCAATCCTTTTTCTTCACGGTGATGTGATGGATGACCCTGGCAGGTAGAGGGCCCTCGGTCCTCCGGCTTTCAGGACTGACCCATTACAACTTTTCATTTAAACCGTCTGTCCGATGCACTGCCTTGATTTGTCGGTAATTTATGACGCCATTACGGGGTAATTAGTGCCTGCGTCTCGGTGTCCTGCCCCACATGCCAGGCCCCTGGCACTTGGCAGAGTTCACCCACCGCAGGCTCTAGATGCACAAGTAGCAAAAGGCAACACCGGACCGTGGCTTGAATTCAGAGAAGGAAAAAAAAAAAGGTCATCGCAGTCGTAGTGGATTTTTCAGCCCGGATGTACATTTTCCTCATTGATTATGCATTTATGGTGTATCACTATGACAATGAAACTCACTGTCTCAGGCAAAAAATATCTAATATTGTTATATGATCTATCTTTCTCTCTCTGGCTAATTGGGGAGCATCTCCAACAGAATAACAACTAATTGGGAAACTTGTGTGACTCAGTAAAATTGGAGCGGTACAGCAGTAGAAAGTGATCAGCTATGAGGGTGTTATCTTTCTTAATTTCATGAAGCAGCATTTTTTGTATCAGAATCCGATTTATTGACCAAGAATGTTCACATATATGAGGAATTTAGCTCCAGTTGACAGTTACATCTCGCAATGACATGAAGGGAAACAACAACCAGACAAAGAACGTTATACACGACAGTGAAGTGCAGGGTCTAACGTTTGTTTCGGTAAGAAGGTAATAATCCACATGAGTAATGTGGTCAGTGAGGTAGTGCAAAGATGAACTAATTGGATCCATAAAAATAAATAAAGTGATGATCAGGTACAGATGTTATTGTTGTTTATGACATTATGTGTTAGGGGCTGTGGGGATGTATGCATTTAGCAGAGTGATGTTTGCGGGAAAAAGCTGTTCCTGTGTCTAGTAGTGCTGTCATTCGGTGATTTGTATCTCCTACCAGAATAGCGAAAGGAGAATGGGTTGTGACCATGGTGGGAAGGGTCAGCAGTAATGTTGACTGCCCGGTTCCTAACTCTGGAAGACTATAGGTCCTGAATAGAGGGCAGTTTGGCACCTATGACCGTCTCTGCTGTCCTGATTGTTCATTCCAATCTGTTCCTGTCCTGTTTCAGACAATCCCAGATGTGCAGAGAAAGGACTGGATGATTGTGATGTAAAACTGAATGAGCAGCTCCTGAAGGAGGTTGAGCTTCTGGAGCTTGTGAAGAAAATTCATCCTGTTTGGTCTTTTTGATCACACCATCTATGTTGGATGACCACATGAGGTACTGGGAGATGATGAATCCCAGAAGCCTGCAGGTGTCTGCAGTGCCAACAGTGCTTTTTAGTATGGAGATGTGGTGGCAGCGCAGGGGGCTCCTCCTGAAGTCCACTGTATTACATGATCTGCATATAAACTCTCCCTGTCTGCATGTACAGTATCTGCATCCACGTTCCACTATGCTGTTGGCTTTCTAAGTCCATAATATTAAACATATCTACAAGCGTGGCCATGAAACCTTTTTCTTCAAGGGTGAAACAATTATATCACTGGCTGTTTGATGAGACAATTTAGATGGAAAAAAAAATTGCTGTGGCTCAGGAGTGTGGAGACACTACGCTACACTACACTACACTACACTACACTACACTACACTACACTACACTACACTACACTACACTACACTACAGACTGGCAGACTGCTGTCTGCTGGTCATTAGTTACCCCGGGCTGAAATGTGAGTAATCGCCCTAATTTTCTAACAATAAATATGTTGCTACAAACGGATACGTAAAATATTAAGAAAAATCAACATTGTTGATATGCAGAAATCACTGATCTCCTAAGCCTGATGGAGTGAATGAGGGATAGCCGCCTCTCCCCCCACCAAAAAAAGCTATTCCCTCTACTAGACCTGCAAGACCTATTTAAAAGTGTCTAAACTGAATTTTGGCGTCGCTCGACGTAACTGAGAAAGTGAGTCTGTGTGCATCAACAGGTACCAAGTGTGTTTCGTGAAATAACCAGAGCGTTTATTTCATTTCAATTACTGCTGCATGCATTGGGTGGCGCTGCATCCGTCGATGGTGCTTTCCCCAGATAATAAAGAAGGTAAACACCGTGGAGTGCCCCGGATGGGCAAAGGGTTTCTGGCCGCTGTGGCACGAAGTCGTATTTGAGGCTTGATGCTCTATGGGTGTGCTCATTGATGAAAGTAGATTTGCACAGCAATAAAACGTTTTATATTGGCAACTGGGGGAGGGGGTTCTGCAGAGTCTTCACAGACCAAGCAATGTCGCTGTCTAATACGACAGCGACAGAGAGAAGCACCTCAGTAGCTTACAGTACCTTTAACAAGGACAACAAAAAAGCACAATTGACAACAAACTGTAACTCTGTAAATCGAGCTTTTGGCAATGCCATAGAATCAATGCAGTCCTTAACTAAGCTGTTATACTTGACAGAGACAGGACATGATGCAATTCATGTATGATGCTTAAAAAAAAAAGCGTAAATATGAAAGATGGCGAGTCTCTCATCAGCGCAGTTTGTATGTGCGTGCACAAACACCTACGCGACTTTCCCTTATTCCTAGATTTTTTCATGCTATCGTGATCTTGTCCCCAAACCAGCAGCAGAAATACCACAGGGAATCCTCGTGGACTCAAACACCCTAAGTTTCTGAGCAGTGTTTGACTTTATTTTGCCTTTGCCTGTGATTTAATGATGATAAATCTGCATCGAGGAAGCTCGCCCGTCCACTGGCATTGCTGAACATATAAACAAGTATATTTTGAAAGAATAAAAGTGTGGTTATTGTCTATTGACCTTGGACAATTCAGAGATTTGATTACTTAGCACCTTTTACGACAAAAACGTTGGACGATGATGTATTCAAATATAGATTCCTTCGTCTTTACCGTTGACCCGATGAGGCTGCACAAAACTGGCTTCATAGACATCGAGAAATGTTCCCAAATAGCTATGGAAGAGCTTTGTTTGACTGCCCTCCATAGCTTGTCTATAGCATTGTGCCTGCATGTGAGTGTGTGTGTGTGATGAGGGGGGGGTCCCCTCATCAAAGCCAGCGCATCCATGCATGAAAGTCAATCCACTGCTTGTGTGTGTTTTATTTATTCATTAGTGACACGCAGCTTGAAAAGGAAGAAGAAAAAAAAGACAAGAAAGTTCCATTCAAATAAGCATGTCATCCCCAGAGTGGAGGAGACGAAGAGTGAGTGAGTGTGTGTGTGTGTGTGTTTATAATACGGGGTGCAAAAGGAAACAAGGGAAGGGAAGAATCCTGTGACTTCTTTTAATTTGGGGAACCCCTCAAGGGAAATCGAGTCTGTGAACAAGCAATTATGACAGTCATCAGTGAAGCGTGCACGTGAGAAAGTGGGGTGCTGGGCTTAAAGAGGAGGATGTGGAAATGATTTAAGGTATTATTATCAACAAACTCTGTGCCGCCCTGCCACTGATCACTGCCAAACACGCGCAAGTGTACGGTCAGACACAAATTAACATGCCAGCCTCCATATGCTTAATTTCAAATATGATAAATGCAACCAATACAATTTGAAATCTATTAAAATTAACCGACATGTCTGCCTGTGGGGGCGGAGCAAGGCCATCATCGGCGGCCAATTATCATCTTATTATGGGTGTTAACTTGCCTCATATTAAGGTCAGCGCCCCTCATTTCATGGGAGAAAATAATTGTTAACCTCCGTTAAAGTAATACACTGAAACTATTAAAACACCCCCCTGGGGAGGGATCTCAAACGCCAGCACACACCAATCACATGACAGGAAGTTACAACCATATTTCAAATGATGGCTGCACTCTGAGCCAGGTGTGGCAGATTTTTAATCACATGTTGTTATGAGGGTGTGAAAGAAAAACATTTGAGAAATCACTGTTCTAAATTGTCGATGCACTCCTAAGGCTTTGAACATTTCAAGTGGTTTCACCTCAAATGTGATTTTTCACCTGAAAAACATACGCAGAAATTCCTAAATATGGATTATGTGGGTTCTCGTGCATGAAGATCGCTGAGAGGAAATTATCTGCAGTACAACTGCCGTTGCAGCCAATCTCATTCAGCAGGACGACTCGGACGGCCAATGACATCCTTTGTTTACCACTGGCATCATAGCTCAAGCTAACGGCTAGCAGAAGCAGCCCATAGTTGCAATAGCGCCTGCTAATTTGTTTATTATAAATAGATAAACTGGATGACTAAAGGAGGTGTTGGTTAGGATAATTATGACTTATATTGGCCATCTTGACATGAGTTACAGCTGTGTAGGATTTACACAGGATTTACAAGGTATCTAATATTTCTAATGAGGGCCCTTATATGACTATGAAATTACAAATCTGCTGTGCTGTGAAAAGAGAAAAAAAAGTTAATCAATGTCAATATGAGTATGCAGCAAATTACATTTCATGAAATGTATTTATTAATTAATTTATACATTTATTTCACAATACCTATCTTCCCTTTCTGCATTTGGGGATTTATCAGAGGCAACGAGATTTTCATGTATCTTATTTTTCAAAGCAGACACTGGGGGAATAGTGTGCAGTACAAGGTTCAGGCTGTTGCCTTTGTGGAATAATTCTGGATCACCATCACCATGCCTGTCAATCAATACCACAATTGAGCTAAAGTGACACAAGTCAACAATCAAAGGAGATCATATTTCAAGATCAAGAATTCAACCTTTATCAGTATATGACTGGAATTGTGTAAAAAAGTGTGTGTAAAAAAAGAAATAAAAAAAGAAAATGGCAGATTGATAACTTCCACAACTGCTTGTGTGATATTCGACAGCATCTTAAACTGTTGATTCCTTTTCAAAATAAAAGCAGAAATCCTCCAGGGACTCATGCAACCCTGCTCTCTGTCAACAAGAACAGGCAGGAGAGGGTAAAGTCGGTTTCCTCATAAACTTTTTTTTGTTTGAGTCAGGTAAAAACCAAACGGAATTAGCCTGCAGATAACAGTCAATCTTATATGAATGACCCGCCTAACTTAACCTGGGGTATGTGATTTTAGAAAATCACTATTTGCAAATATCTTTCAATTCCTTTCTGGCCTAAATCAGGTTTTTCTGAAAATTCTCTTTGTGCTAAATTGCATTTGGCTGAGTGGCCTTTATTGCGGCTGCTCTCAGGTGGGCTTTTATATGGGAAGTCTGGACCTCAGGGGCCTGTGTCGCCTCTGGCTTATATTGAGACAGACACTGAATTGGAGATCTCCCCCCTGTAGCCTGACTTTCTCACTCAGCAAATCCTCTAAGTGAGTTACCTGTCTAGGAAATGGGGCTTAGATAGAATGAAACACTCACTTGTCACTTTTATTAACCCTCTTATACCCCCCTCCTGACATCACATGACCCAGCAACCTCATGCTATCGCTCTAACCATCCCCTCCCGCCAAAGCGAAACCCCACAGCTTTCTCTTCTTTTCTCCCCCACATTAACCCGCAATTCTCCCTAACCCTCCCCCTGAAGCCAAAATCATCTCAGTTTTGCATAATGCTCCATATAAAGTGATAGTGGTGACATGAGCAGAGGGCACTCAGAAGAAGTAGGAGAAATGAAGCTTTGTCCTCTCTCTCTCTCTTTCTCACTCTGTCTCCTGGCTGTGACCCCTGCTGGCAGTTATTATCTACAAGGTCGCAGTTGGTCCCTTGTCCCAGGAGTGGGACACAACCCCTTCCTAATGTAGTCCCCCACAAGGCCTGATCCCATGAAACCCTACATTCACTGCACCAACTCCCACACGTACACACACACACACGCACACACACAGAATCTGCCCATCTATCTATCGAGCTTTATCCCCTTCAGCTATTGGCTTGTGACAATTACGGGGTCCTATTTGTTTGTTTTTTTGCGCCAAGAGGGCCCTGATGAGACGAGAGATGCTACATAAGAGGCGGCGAAGGTGTCTAGGGGCATCACGGCAACATGGGAGGAGGATCCAACAATTTCATCCGCTGGGTTTTCCTTTGGAAATTTTGAAGGGGAAACAAAGCTGTAAAAAAATGAGAACATAAACTTCCTATTCGCCATCATCTCTCCGCCCACAATTACACCAAGAGAAACAGAATGTGAATACTTCTGTACCTTTATACATCTAAACACACACGACTACTCCTATTGAACAGAGTTGTCAATATGATAAAAACTCAGCTTCACCTTTGAAGGTCAGTTAGTATAATGCAGGACTTGGTTGCACACAGGCTCACAATGCGAAGAGCATATCCAGCGAAAATAGCATAAATTCACGCTTCGCTACTTTTCCTGAGCTCCATCCGCAGCCGCTGATCACGTGGACACGACAGCTGACGATCTCACCCCGCCCTCCAGTGATGCGTCGACTTTGGAAATTTTACCGAGACTTAATAATTGGAATTGGAGTCTTGTGTCATCCGAAGAGGAAAATGTGTTGCTAAATGAAATGGTACGATGAGAGGCTGGAATTACGATATTCTACTTGCTTCTCCTTTTCCTTTCGGCTGCTCTCTTCAGGAGTCGCCACAGCGAATCATCTTCCTCCATCTAACCCTCTCGCCTGCATTCTCTTCTCTCACATCAACTAACTACATGTCCTCTCTCTGCATCCATAAATCTCCTCTCTGGTCTTCCTCCAGACCTCCTGCCTGTTGCCCCCAACCTCAGCATCCTCCTACCACTATATTCACTACCTATTCAAACCTTGGTAACGTGTGAAAAAGGAATGTGAATGTAACTACAAATCAAATTATTACATACATGTGTCCATAAACCTCAGATGTAGCAAAGACAAAGGATCAAATTACTATTTTAGAAATGTCAAAAAGATAGGAAATGCACAACAAAATATATCTCGATTATTTTCAATCATTCATCACAAATAACACAAACTCCAATTAGTTGCATTATTAAAATAGTCAATTCAGACAAACAAAAATAACTCTTAGGTAAACTGATCGCTCTCTTAATCAGATATAGTCTTTATCATGAATGTGAAACAATGTCGTCGTGATGCCGAGGTCACGGCTGACTGCAGCAAACAATGCTCCTGTTGTTAGCAAGAACTCGTGCAAAAATCCAAAACGCCGATTTTTAAAAAGAGTTCAGAGGAGGAAGCGAAGAAGGAGGTGCGTGTTGTCGACATCTCTATTTGTCTTTCCTTGCGTGGCACGCTCTTTATATTCCAATCGAGGGGTTGGGCAGAGACGCCACACAACCTCATGAATTCAAAAGGCGGATGGTCGGAATGCCAATGGTTTCTGTCCTTCCTGCTGCTACCAATTTATATTTTCCATATGGGTCCTTAGACGACAAATGGGAGTCTGTCTCTGCCCTTCCATCCCTCCTTTGCTTCTCCCCTGGAAACAAAGGTGGTGAAAGTCAAGGAAATTCTGATTCCTCAGCTTAGCACACCAAGGGCACCCAAACACAAACCAAAACAACCCCCCGCCACGCCTTTGCGGTGGCAAACTTTGACTCCCTCCCGTATTCAAAACAGTAATTACAGTGCACTTCACTTTGACTCCGGAAAAGAAAGGGGAGGAGGGGTGCAGCAGCGTGGTGACGGGGTGAAAAAAAAAAAGAAAAAAATAGAGGAAAAGTACAGAAAAACAGAAAAAAAAGATGGAGGGAAAGTAGCAGCAGATATGTAAATGCAGAGTCAGAGAGTTCAGGAGGAGAGAGGATTTATAATGCGCTGAGCCGACCCAGGGGCTGCGGGACTGAGTGTCCAGGGGCCAGTGGAGGATGGTGGCCGTATCTCAACGATTATCATTACACTGGTGGGGGTCCTCACAACCTCCCCCCCCACTAACACACCTTCAATCTCAAACTCCATTTGGCTCCCGGGGCAAAGGTGAGGCAGCCTGGGGAGCAGTGGAAGGTGAAGGGTAGCACCGGGAGGGCGCCGGGTCACTGCCTGTCGTTAGCGATGCAGCTTGACCTGCTCACCCGTAACTTCAAGTTTTAGTCATCCAGATTTTTTTTTCTCTCCCCCTCAGCCTTTTATTAATTTTTTTTTTTTTTTTTAAAGTCCGTCTCACTCTCCCACCACCACCAGATTGAGATGGGAGGGATGACACATCCAACTCCTGAATTTTAATAGGTCAAATGTTTCATTCGGGGACTTTCTTTGTAGAAGTTTTCTCAAACAGATTCAAAAAACCTCTTTTACGTCAAGTCAAGTCAGATTTTATTCAATTGTCTCACGACACTTTCCATGTAGAGCAGGTCTGGATCACACTCAAAATGATTTACAGAAACTCAATATTCCCTACATGAGCAAGCACTTGACAACAGCGGCGAGGAAGGAAACACTGCCTTTGACCAGGTACAAACTGAGGTAAAACCGGGTGGCCTTCTGGCTCGACCAGTTGGGGTAGAAAGAGAGATGAGATTAAACACAATAGAGATCATTTATTGCATGAATAACATTGCTACTTCGGAATGAAGAATGCTTTAAATCCTCAAACATCTTTAAGGCATATAAATTTTGGGACCCTAAAAGTCCGGTAAGCTTAAATAATGGATTCAATTTTAAGCACCGCGTGAAACTGCTGATCTTCAGTGATTTAGGGAAATGTTTTGAAATTCCGGGTACAAAAAGAGGCACAATGGAAGAAGAACGAGTTCAAGTGGACGACAAGAAGGCAGAAAGACCCTCGCATCTCGGATCAGAAGCAGACACAAACACGCCTGCTGAAAAAAAAAAAAAACAGCGCTTTCCACAGATTGAAATCATCTCATTTTACAAAAGCCTCACTACACAAAAGGTGTTTTTTTTTCCTTCCCCTCACAGAAAAGAGCCCCGGGCCCTTTCATTGTCAAGCTCTATCTTTTCTTTTCTCCGCCACCGCCAACAACACCACCTCTTTATCAGCGCAATTACAGGACAAACAGACTCATCGCCGGGCCGACTGTCCTCTCTGATCGCCCGCGATTCCACGGGCAACCTAATTAGTCCTAAAGAGAGGAGAGCCAACGAGCGGAGTAAAGAGGTGGCGAGAAAAAAGGCCGGCCATCACGCCCATTTGTGTTCAACTGGAATGGTTTGTGTATCTACACGCGGATGTTTTTTTTTTTTTTTCCTCCTTTTTGTTGTCGTCCCCACTTTGTTTTTTTTTTTTTCTTGCCGCGAAAAAAACCCCTTAAAAGGGGCGTTTGTTGGGGGGGGTGGAGGGGG
>CAAKHD010013925.1:116290-135060 GCA_901007705.1 Fistularia tabacaria
TAGCCGAAATTTTTGGGGAATGAAACCCAAACCCCGTTGCTTCAGCCAGGTTTTCCCCCTCGTAATGAAACGACCTTTTGCCTAACGACGCTCGGTTTCCCCCTGGTTCCCCCCCCCCCGTTACTTGTCCGCCACCACACCCCTGATTGTGTGGGACGCCAAGAATGCACCGCAAGCTGTCGTGCCTACACCGAAAGGAGAAGACTTTTAAAGCCGGGGAGAGTTCCTCGCACGGAGAGTGATCCCTCACATTTCCTTAGGATTTCCTCTCCCTTGACAAAAAATGAACTCATATCGGATCCCGCCTCTCAGCACCGATTGGCTACAAGGCTTATAAGACTAAATATGATTGGTCGAGTGGTCCATCACTCTTCAGAGACGCATCTCAGTCACCTGATCAGTTCTCGGACTTGTTTTGTGACCGGTCACCCTCAAACGGGAGGCAAATAGATACTCCCTTCATAACTGTTTATTGCTGTTTGTCTTGCCAACGCCGACAAGACTTGTTTAGGAAATTGTAACATTTCATTATTTTATCAATGATCTACTCAAATGTAGAATATGTGGTTTTGTATTCTAGTATTTAATCAGCAGATGGCGACAACGTCCGTCCAATAAAGACAGATACATTCACGTCTGGAGGAAATTATCGGATTTATCGGCAATGTCTGTACAAAGCGAAAAATGTAAATAAATGGTCAAACTCAATGGTCAAAAAGTTTCAATAAGTCTCTATTTTTCATCCTTTTTTCCATAAGCATTTAATGCATGCGATAGACTTCTTCTTCTTCTTTGCCTTACGGCTTTTCCCTTTATGGGTCGCCACAGCGAATCAACCTTCTCCACCTAACCCTATTCTCTGTATCCTCCTCTCTCACACCAACTACCTTCATATTCTCTCTCACTACCTCCATAAATCTTCTCTTCAGTCTTCCTCGTGACCTCCTGCCTGGCATCTCCATTTCCAGCATCCGTCTACCAATATATTCACTATCCCTCCTCTGTAAACGACTAAACCATCTCAGTCTAGCTTCTCTGACCTTCTCTCCGAAACATCTAACATGTGCTGTCCCTCTGATGGGCTCATTCCTGATCCTATCCATCCTCGTCACTCCCAAAAAGAACCTCAACATCTTCATCTCTGCGACCTCCAGCTCTGCTTCCTGTCTCTTCTCCAATGCCACTGTCTCCAAACCGTACAGTAATGCATGCGATAGACACCTGATGTCATTTGCTTAATTCAAAACACACCAGGAGATTTTAAGTATTCTCAGGTCATGAATTGGCAGAACTGAATTACTAAAATAAAATTATATTACGATTGTACGTATGACGTGGTTATGTATAAGCAATGTTTTAGACTTACGAGGAACACCCAAACGCAGCACAGAGGACAGCTTTAAACGAAACTTACATTTCTCCAAACGAGTGGCATCACGCCTGCACGCGTCAGAGCGGTGCACAGCGAGTGACTCGAATAAGCCATTACAGCTCTTTAAAAAAGACAACTTTCAACCATCTGCGTCATCATGGCACATTATAAAGTGAGTTTGCGGCTTACTTCACCCACTCAGGGGGAAAAAAAAGAGCGAGTGTTTCTTGGCTTGCTAGTAACAAACGCGCTAACGCTAGCATGCCGGGCCGGTTGACCAGGTGTGAGTTGTCCCGGAGAAGGGTCTGATGGAACGGGTTGGCTAATGAAGAAAGAAAAATAAACGTATTTTGGGGGGGTGTCGCAAAACAAACTGGTCTATATTGGAAAAAAAAAACTGGGCGACAGACAGACCTATCTAATAGTCACTAATAACCAGGGACGCTCTGAAACTTTAAATGACGAGCATTAAAGTGTAAAACGACTTGTGTCTCATTGACGGGGCTCAGGTGAGGTTAGAGTTGGGCCTACAGACCTGCATCACTTCACTGTTTTTGCACCTGCTGCTGAAAAATGTGTATTTTCCTCCTTACAGGGCACAGACCAGAAGAGGGAACAGTTTCGCAGATATTTAGAGAAATCCGGAGTCGTCGACAGTCTGACCAGTGGTATGAAGCAATAAAAAGCAGTCACATTCAGAAAGACATGAAGATGTTTAATCAGTGTAGATTGTACAGACATCTTCTTCACCTAATGGGGAAACTTTGCAATCATATCTGTAAAATGCTGAGTTCTTTCATAAAAGAATTGTTACCATGACACACACAGGGAAATGTAATCAAAATAATGTATCATGTAATGTAAATCAAATCAATCAAATATTAAGGGCAATATATAATCTAAGAATTCTCTCAACTTGACCATAAGACTATAAGATTAGTTCTTAACTCAATTAAACCTCACAGTTGGGAATTAAATATATCTCTACAAATATGTTCTTGTAAAGGATGACATACATTATTTTGGTATGGAAACATCGAACTGGGATCATGGTCTCGGTGCTGAAATCCAACAAGTATGAATGCTGTGCAGCTTCTCCTCGCAGAATAATATTTTTAATGATAACCCAGTGAAGTTGCTAAGCCACCTAACTGCAGAAGCCATGGTGCACGGCTTTTTTTTCTCGGCACAAAAAGGAAAACACTTTCAAATTATAAAATACTTTTTGGCGTGTGTTATGATGCGAGCAGCAGTGCTGTTATTTTCATTACATCTTAAGGGAAATGAGTCATATCACTGTGGGCTTAAGCCTGTAAATCTCCTCAGAAAGCGCACCTTCCTTGCCTAAAAGAAAAGTGGAGCGTTTCATTTTAATTGTTTGACCTGAGCATTTTGGCTTTGTTGACGTAGCTTTGTCACTGAGGCATTAAACCCCATTGTGTCTCTCTGACTTTCAGTATTAGTCGCATTGTACGAGCAGCCGGAGAAACCCAGCAATGCCTTGGAGTATCCTTCACCCTTTGGATGTCCCCACATCCATAGAAAAAAAAAGAGTTTTCAAAGAAAGCTGAAAATATAGATTCTTTAATCCACTCCTGCCCAGCTTTGTGAAGCAGCACCTCGATACTGTCGGCAAGCCTGCAGTAGATGCTGAGGCTTTGCAGCAGGAAGTGATAGATCTGAGACAGAAATGTGCACTTCTGGAGGAGGAGAATAAAGATCTCAAGCAAAGGGTAATTGTTTTTTTACCAAAAATGAGCACTTTTTATCAAGGAGGTAATGATTTCACAAAAGACTGTTTTGAACTGATAAAGGTTGTCTGTCCTTCCAGCTCCAGCATTTTGAACCTGGTCCAGAGGATGGAACTGCAACCGACTAGCTCCTGCCGAGTTTTGGCCTGATCAATACAAGTTTTTCTTTGTTATTAGAAATGCCAGGGAATGCTGTTAATTGCAAATAATGTTACATAGCTGTTTTTGTACATCTAAGTTTTCTACATTTTTAAGAAACACATTTTTTATTTATGCATATTTTTATTTTTACCTTTGGCTTTCACACAGCAGTGCATTACAAGAAGGGGTGTCTTTGAGGAACCCTTCGAGACTTTGAGTGAACTACTGATTTTTGTCTTGAGTTAAAAACACAATCAGCTCTGATGGAAAGATCTTACTTTGTTTTCAGACTACTGATGCAAGTCAGTCGTAAAAAGAAAAAAAAAAAGCTCAAACGCCAATAAAGAGTATTCTTGTAATGAAGTAATTGATGCATCAGTGATTGCAATTGCTTTGTTCATTCTTATGTTAATTTGTACCTCAATGGTTTTGGTAGTCTGACTGTTGTTGCCTTACTTAAATGATCCACTTAACATCACATCTGACACAACATTCAGCGCCTATTTTATGGTCGATTTATTGATATGCCCAGGAAATTACAAGTTTTAGGCCCAAGATGTCACCATAATGCCGTAATAAGACTGTTCTTCATAGATTTGACTGAAGCTAATCTCAGGTTCTTATTACATTTTAATTGTCTCCCTCAGGCAGCGCTGCCTCAGACAGGATCTTCCTGGTCCTAAAATTAGCACATTTCTATCAAAAAGTCACATGTAGCTGTGCCTGCTCAGTATCAAGTTTCTCATGTGCTAAACCCATAAAAATTCTGTATCACATTATGGGTTTCCAAATCCAAAAATATCATCATGGCCATCTGGCAAATTAGAGATTGCTGTCAAATATAAGCTGCTGTTCATCCAATCAGTGACAAAACTGTCTGGGAGAGGACAGCCTTATTATAGTTTTTTATTTTCTGTTGGGTGAAATTTATGAGTGTATTTCTAATCGCCATGTTTCGTTAAAATTGGCAGTTTTATCCCCATATTGTAGGAAATGCATATTTGCCTTATATGTGGACAAAAGCTTCAGTTTGCTGCAATTGCTCTTAATTTTTAGACCCAGAAAAATACTTCCACAATATTGACTGTAGAAACGAAGGTGTCCTTGGGTGACGAGTTTTTTTTTAGATCCGCAGGTCTGGCGCTCGTCTGCTGCTCGTGTTACTCGATAGCGATGTTCTGCAGGTGGGAGAAGGCCCGGGGTCGTGCTTGGACCCTGAGCTGGACTCCTCCATCGAGTCCTGGCTGGATGGCCGGCTCGGACCTCTGCCATCCGGTCTCGGCGATGCCAGAGGCAACAGCCGCCCGCCTACCGCCTTGTCCTCCCCCCCGTATGAATCTGTGTCTGAGCTTTTACCCTCAAGCACAGTGGAGAACTTGAAAGAACCGGGAGCCCTCCACGGTCTCTTCACCGCACTCACCGGCAGCGTGGGGAAGGAGGAGGAGTGGGTGGTACTTTGCGGACATACTGGAGACTCTAAGCTGCTTCTTTGACTACTGCCGTCCTCCTTCTGTGGCAGGAGATGTAAAAAGTCCTCAGCCTCCTGTCTTGGATTAATCAGAGGGTCACAGCAGAGCGAACACGGCTCAGTCACAGTTGAGGCGCAGTTTAACTCTGTGACACTCTGAGCTGCATGTCTGGAATGGTCTAAATCCTGCTGCATGATCAGCTCTCCCTGAAAAGGTAAAGCAGAGGAAGCTTTGATCAGGCTCGGGTACAAACTCGTGGCCTGAACCTTCTCAAGGAGATTGTAGTCACCGGGCGCAGAGACAATGGTCGCCTTGCGATATCCACCCGAGCACATTTGCACCACAGACTCTTTCTTTCCCTTGTTGGCGTAATAATCGTCAAGCTCGTCCCTTTCGTCTCTCAAGTGAGGGTAGAAGTCCAGGATGCCCTTTTTGATCTTCTTGTAACCCAGATGCATTATTTCAAGGATGTTCAGGAAGAGAGAAATGGCAGCGATGCATTGCATGAAAACCATGAAGACGCCCTTCTCCGTCGGTCTAGAAACATAGCAGTCCACAGCGTTTGGGCAAGGGTCCCGCTCGCATTTGAAAAGCGGGTAGAGGTGGAAACCATAAAGGAGGTATTGGCCTGTCATAAAAGCCACCTCCACGACAGAGCGAGTGACAACGTGGGCAACGTACGTGCGGAGCAGAGACCCCCTGAGAGGAGCTTTGTTGAGCTTCCCCTGGTCCAGCTGTTTCATCTCCCTTTCTATCCTCTTTCTGGCTTCCGTCAACTCAGTGTCGACCAACTCCAGCTCCCTCCGGAGCAGCACCTTCTTCCTCTGCCGCGCCTTCTCAAGCGCCCGGAGCCTGTAGAGAGCGTGGCCCATGTAGACCAGAGAAGGGGACGACACAAAGATGACTTGCAGCACCCAGTAGCGGACGAGGGAAATGGGGAAGGCCATGTCGTAACACACATTCCTGCACCCCGGCTGCTCGGTGTTGCATATGAAGTCCGCCTGCTCGTCGTTCCACACGTCTTCGGCCGCAACCCCAAGCACTAGCATGCGGAAGATGAACAGGATGGTGAGCCAGATCTTGCCCACCATGGTGGAGTGGATATGCACCTCCTCCAAAATGCCCCCGAGGAAGTTCCAGTCACCCATCTTCACTCTGCCATTATGACTTATGGAAGTCAGAGGTGTGGAAAAGTAACCATGAGAAACAAGCACATCAAGATGATAACTTTCAAGTTCGATCTAAATCCCCCCCCATCAGTCAAGTCAGAACGAGCCTCTCGAACATCTGCACAGTTTCCACTCACCTTGCAGCAGCATGCACAGACTGCCGGTGGTGACTTAAATCTCCTCGGGTCATGCAGCCCTGGACTCGCTCGCCAAAAAAATAAAAGTTTTAAAAATCGTTAGTGCCCTCCGCATGAGCCCCCCCTGTACATCACCCAAACTTCAGTGAACCCTCCTCCGTTTTAGTGCTGCCAGAGACAAAGTGGGAACAACTGAGCTGCAGAGGGACAAGTGCCAGCACTACTCTGTCCGCGGGTCAATAGCAATGGCTTTACGGATGCATTTAGGTCATGACCCAACAGTGATCAGATTCTAACACTGATATTGACCCCGGTGTCAGCAGGTCAGACCCTCAACACCCTCCTATTGTAACATCTTGTGTGAACAGCATCTAAATAACATGTATGACAAAAACACATACATATATACTAGTTGCACTTGTCTATATTTATGGTGGTTTATTACACCACATGTCTTGATGCTTCCATATAAATGTCTGTAAAAATGCCATACTATGCGATGTGTCTATATGTTGGAGTCTATTTGCAGCATAGGTTATCGGAAATGTACGTGTCCCAGTTGAATCCCCTCATCGTCAATGCCTGTAAGCAATACACACAAGCCACGTTCGATCAATACTTTTCCCTTCTCTGCCGATCAATTAGTAATCATCTCCAATTTCATTCCTGGTTGCTTCTCATTGGATGTAATTACGTTTTCATACACTTGCCACAATTATTTAATCCAATGAAAGGGAAATCTATTATAATAGATTGGAGCCGGATGCCGACTTTATAAATGTAAATACCTTTAAATGGCTTGCAACTCAACTAGTGGGGTGAATATAATTTTGAAGTGTGAGTCAGCCATTTAAACAAGGATTTTAAATGAGTGACTAGAGTTGTTTGCATTTATTCACCTCAATGGTTGCGGGTATTTGCCATAACGAAAAAACAAAATCATAGTTAAATGTAAAAATGAAAAAAAAAACTAATAATAGAAATGAAATTGTTGCTTTTTGCTCTGCCCATCTGCTGAAATTACATCATTCCCAAGTGAGCTTTCCACCCCGATGCGTCTCATTCCACCCATCCTGATCGATTCAAACCAGTCTGGTAGAAACACGTCAGGGCAGGGATGATACACATATCTTTTCACAGAAAGAGAGCATTGTTTTCTGATTTGCATATTCACATGAAAATTATTGTCTGCTGATCTTATTACCAAAATTAGTCAGAAAACTATTGGTAGAAGTTATGTATTCAGCATTGGTCAAATACAGTGTCCGGGCAACATCTTTCTGTCATGGATTTGTTGTTCTTCTGATATTGAACTAATAATATTCCTCATGATCATGTTGAAATTAGATCACAGATAATGATAACAATTTTAAAAAGACCCACAAACATCAGCCAATTGATCAAAATTTGATTTTTTAAAATGCAAACAAAATGCATCATCTTGTTTTGGACATAAATCTAAAGGACTGTGACAGTATACTGAAAGTTCATTTAAAAAAAATTTAATTTCAAAAAACATGGAATCGCTCAGGTCATCATGACTTGTGTTCACAAACACACAGGTCGACAAAGCATTATAATTTCAGTGTTTTATAGTGGTGATGCACTGAAGTTATACTGACAGTCTGAGATTAGAAATGACAGAACATCCATCGCTGACAGAGTCAATATTCTTCGTCTCCTTCTAAAGACAGGGAGGTTTGATTTTGACACAACATTTAAGAGAAACAAAACTCAAAATAGTATTAAATTACTAAAACACTGAGCTGCAGAAAAGCGAGATCAGTGTCGGATACCCTGCTGACATTAGCATATTACCATCAGACCCCTGTGTCACCTGTGTGCGGTAAAATCAGTTCCTAAATAACAATGTCACTAAAATAGTTACATGGCTTTAAGGCCAAACCAGATGTTTCCCTGAGGTGAATCAG
This sequence comes from Fistularia tabacaria, assembly GCA_901007705.1. NCBI lineage: Eukaryota > Metazoa > Chordata > Actinopteri > Syngnathiformes > Fistulariidae > Fistularia > Fistularia tabacaria. The sequence goes on from CAAKHD010013925.1 coordinate 124,261, forward strand.
AGAATCTGTAATTGTTTGCACATATTTATAAATTAGTGTTAAAAGGGCACGTTTCAAAGAAATAGTGGAGGTCAAGGAGAGTCCATAGTGACTGGCATTGAAGAAAAATCAGTTAGAGTTTTGAACGAGTGTAGATTCCTAAACACACATACATCATTAGCAAAGACAAAATTTGAAGTGAGAAAACTATGCAGAAGTCCCAGTAAAGTAAGGTCAATTCAGCATGAAATCATTTGTAATCAAAAGCAATCCAAATAGAAATTTAAGTTAAAACTTGTAATATTAAATATGGCCAGCGGAGGGCACCGGTGTACTTGATCCTGCTGGTTGAGCACTAACGACCCTTGTGCTTTTTATTCGTTTAGTCCCTCAACAGTGAATTGTAACGGAAATGTATCAGTTGAATTCTGTTTCCTGAGCTTGTGTTTAAAGCTTTTAGCGTTAGACCTAAAAAAAATTACAAATTTCTGGTCCTATGATGCCGATGACAGGAAGACGTTGAATAGTACAGCAAAGACCAGGAAGGCAAAGTATCCCACAATGCACAGCCAGAAACGGGGGTCTCTAAGTAGTTTCTTGTTGTAAGCACTGAAGAAGACATAGCCCACAGTCATACCAGCAACAATCCCTCCGAAGTGGGCGACGAAGGACACCTGGAGAGGAAAACAAAACATCAACCCGTAATTAATATTGGGCTAATAGACTCAAGTTTTTTCATGATGCTATAATCAAATAATATACTGAACAGCTACTGAATGTTTTCTGATTGGATTAAAAATTCAGTTACAGTTTGCATTTTTTGTGACACGTGATGTTTTATACAACAGATGGTTTGGATTCTCAGCACATCTGGCTCGATAATGGTGAAACTGGGAATTATCAACTAAAAAAACAAGAGGTTGAATGAAGAATTTGCCTCTCACTTTATACATGAAGGTAAAGATCTAAAGAATGTTAATGTCCAACACAGCTTACAACAGCAAAATTTGCTTATCTTGCAGCAATTTTTCATTTGGATCAGTTGAAAAAGCTACGTGCCCGAGCAATATCACCGCAAAGCCTGTGAACAGAGACCCTCGGGTTCGAGACAACCAGGCAAGTCAAAACTCGGTCAAAACCGCAAACCTTGTCGAACAGGTTTCACATAATGGGAGTCTGAGGCAAAAGAGGATTGCTATTATGCGGGGGGAGGGATAGGGTGTCGGTTTAGGGCTATGCGGTTCATTTGTATGCCAAAAAAACAAAACAAAACCATTAATTATATATTTATATTCACATTGTTCAATGTTTTAAAGTTGGTAAACCTACATTTGGAACAAAGTGACTCAGTTTTCTCTGTCAAACAATGGAAGGGTTTGTATCGGCAGGACTTATCAAGCACCAGCAAGAGCAACAGATCCTCTGAAACAACATTACGTCATCAGAGACAGCCCAGGGGGAGGTGAGCTCTGAAAAGATTGAGCATTTGTGTGTGTGTGTGTGTGTGTGTGTGTGTGTGTGTGTGTGTGTGTGTGTGTGTGTCGATGTCTGTTTTATGGAGGCAGAACCTTACCTTCAATCCATCCTCGTCACTGATGAATCTTCTGTAGAAGGCAAAGCCGAAATCAACCCCCACTGGAAAATGTCTCTGGTTAATCATTTTGAAACGTTTTCAAAACGCGATCGCAAAAAAGAAATTGAAAAACTTACCGATTAACACTATGACGAGGATTCGAAACACTCCCAGGAGAGGGATCATCTCTCGGAAATTCTGTGGATTTGAATACAGACACAGATTTCACAGAGGCTCTCCTGTAAATAGACCTACAGAAGGAAAGTCAGTAAATGTTTTTCTTGCTCCATTAAGGTCAGCAGATCTTTGGCATCTTTTGGAGAGGACCCTTCCAAGGTGTGACCGTTCCTGAATCTGAATTTATGCAGGATTATATGATCAATAATCTATTATAATCAATGCAATGATAACAAGAAGATTTGAAGAAAGTTTTGAGCATTAACACAACTGCACATCCAGTTAATGGTGTTTTCTCTAACTGCACACCATTGCAGTCTGTGTGTAATCCAACTGAAATTACAAGAGAGCAGAGAGTACATGTTGCTTGTATCTTATCACTGTGCAAATACTGTAATTGGGCGTGACCTGCTATTGTGAGAATGCAGAATAAAACGATGTAAAACTAACCATGGATGCCTTGGAAATGTTAAACCCTATATATTCGGCTGAGAAACGAGAAGAATTGTTCAGATTCTCGCACCGCCTTCATCTAAAAAGCAGAGGAGACGCTGCGCTATTGAGTATTAAGATAAGCACATTTGCAAACATCGAGTTTCCAACACAATGCTGGAAATTCTGTGTAAACTCACCACCACTGCGTTCATGAAGTAGCCACCTATTAGGGCGTAAACCCCCCCGGAGGCCCCCACCAGAGCGCTGAGGGGGTCAAAGATGGAGCTGGCCAGAGAACCTGAGGGCAACAACAGCTCTTCTGTTAACCATCTCTCAAACAAAAATCCTCTATCAAAACCAGCCTCCAGTGTCCCGCCGTGCCTGCACTGGAGCGCAGTTGTTGAGGACGAAGGTGCGTTTCTCACCTGCCAGGACACCGGCCATGTAAACCATCCCCACCTCGAACCCTTTGTGGACCAGCTCCAGGGGGATGCCCAGCAGCAGCTGCATCAGCAGATTACCCAGAATGTGTTCCACACTGCAGAGGTCGAAGGACCGGATAAGCCGAGTGCAGGTTTATAAAGCAATAACGATTTTCGGATAACTGAATTCTGGATGCTAAATTTACCAAATGACAATTGCTCCCTGCGCTCCCTTATGAGCCACCAAGCCCCCGAGGTTTGTCCTGGCACTGGCAGAGCAAAACTTGGGAGAAGCAGCGTCAGCGTTTATCTTCTTTTGTTTTTCAAATGCCCTGTCTGAGAGTTAGGGCAGTTACCCTTTTACAGAACGTCAACTAATAAAACAAAAATAAAAATGTCTGCCCTCGACTCATACAGAAAATATAGTTTAAGTACAGAGTAATAACACCTTCTCCGCATCTGAATAAACAGACAGGGGGACCAAAAGAACCCCAAGAGGTTAATGTTGTCATACATTTCTTTCAGTTGCAGTACTGGTAGTAAAACTAATATACTAGACATAAAGTTGGCATTATATGAATTACTCTATAACTGCATTAGTCACAGGTACTGCACAGAAGACATGTTATTTATGGGTAAATGGTTGTTTCTACATGTGGCCGGTCAAGTGTGCACAAAACCCTGATCGATAATGAATGAATATTACAGGATCAAATCCAAATGACATGTTTAACTTTTCTTCTCACAATGACGTGCATCGTGACGGCAACGGTATCGCCGTCAGCACTAAGCCTGCTTTGCCCAGGTCTTTTTTATTCATTAAGGATTTTTTCCCAACCCTGATTTTTCCTGAGTTCTTCGCTCGCTGGTTTTCTCAAAACAGCCTGCGGTAAAGTTATTTCTCTTCATTTAAAAAATATGATTTGCCATCACGGCCAGAAACGAAATAAATGTCCTAGTGAGAAAAATGTCGGCATTTGACTTTTATTCTCAGAGCTGAAATGTCATTCAATCATATTGCTCATATAGATGTTTACAAAGGCAGGATGTGGCTGAACTTTGTGAACTCGATTCACAAAGAAAATATGATTGTATTTTCCACAACTTCTTAGAAGTCCAGAAATCCCCTTTAGATAAGTGTGTAGTTGCGGTCTATAATATGGACACAACTGTATTGCAAAACCAGTCATCCAATTTCTTGAGCCACGCCAAATGCAAACTTTGGACTTTCTAATGAGTTTTTCAACAGTGACTTGGATTTATGGCACAGAAGAATTAACTTTGTGAGTGTTTGGCTGCATGGAAAAGTAAATATCTGCTCATTGCTGTTATTTTTCAATCCCTGGGATTCGCTGACAAAGACAGGAAGCGGATAGACCATCAACGTGCTTATCCTTTCGGCAAATATCCTGTTGAGAGTCCATTAGTTCCTCTTCCTCTCAAAGCTGTGATTACGCAGCTCGTGACTTTTCTTCATCATTGTATTGTATCTTCGTAGGAATAAACTAACCGTTGAAAGTCCCATAAAGCGCCTTTGTGTCACAACTTCAAAATATTCAAAAGCTATATTTCGTCATTGATCTAAATCCCAAAAAGAAATTGATGGGCAGGATCTTTTTGGGGGAGGGTTTTGTCTCTCATTAAGAGGAGTTTGGCTCAACTGATCTCGTTTTTAAAAAACAAAATTTACATCATTTCTGATAAGGGGCATGTATCTTTACCGCCCTCCCAATTCGATTATGATTCACCAGTATAAAATTTGACTGGATTCAATTATGCAATGCAGAGTCTTAACCAGCTGGCGAAACGTGGAATTCTTGACGGTGCTATAAGGCCTTAAGTCCTTACCTATGAAAGCTCCTATACACTGAGTTATCCTCTGGGCTCACTCAGACTTTCAAATAAACTGAGGCCTGCAGCTCCAGTGACGTCCCTAGTCCCAGATCTTCTCTCAATGCTCCGAGCTCCCCGCCAGGTAAAAATCAAATATCATTGAAATCACCACAATGGACCAGACGTCGGAGTGAACCACATCGAAGTAAATGCCACATGTTGTTGAGTGATCACGCCACTGGACATACTTAAAGAATTTGTATTAATCATAAAAGTGAGGACATCTGTCATGTTTGAAGCACTTGCTTCCGTTTAAAAAAGACAGCTAGGTGGTTTAATCCAGGTCAATTTATTCCTCAGAATGCGTTTCAATGCAGAACGCAGGTGAGCACTATTGGTGTTTATTTAGCGCCTTACCTGTGAAATGTCACGCTCGCTCGCCTGCATTTAAAGTGACTTTATTTTTTTGTTGTGCCGGAATTTAGATTAAAGAGGGTGAGACTGTGAGGAAAAAATTGAACTGTTTCAAAAACCCTACACACGCAAGAAGGAACGTGTGAACTTTGGTCTCATCTAAAAGGGCGCCATAAACAGTTGTGGACTATATTTATTTAAACGAGTGTCAACCAATGTGCCAAGTCTTAATTTAAAGTCTGTGAGTTGACAGCCAAAAAGGAATTTCTGCTATCATGCGTTGATGCTCTGACTCTTACTCCAGACCCATGATGGAAGGAAACAAAAATTCGTTTCACAGCCGGCGCCACTCAGTATGGGTGTGCATGTTCACTGGCCTCACGCTCCAATTCGATAACAATTCACTGGTCTACGATTGGATTGGATTCAGTCATACCATTCAATTCGGTGCTTTCAACAAAGCTATCAGGCCTTAAGTCCTTCGCTAAGGAAGCTCCTACACACTGATTTATCCTCTGGACTCTCTTGGACTGTGATGGCAACTTTTCATGGTCTCGTCGATCTTTGGTTGAGCTGGGTCACTAGATTTCTTTTCATTGCAAGCTGAGTCTAACATTATCTCAGCATGCCATCGGCTAATGTGGTTCCTTTTATTAGCCGTGTTACCGAGGTATTTTATTTTTGCATGGCTAGTTTTGCAAATTGAATGGGTCTTATGCAGTTGACACCTCCAAGGAACTTCATGAAAAGCAAAATGCTTGCAGATATCCACCTTCGTATTGTGTGGGTACTTTGTTGCTCTTAAGCTGCTGCTGCTGCTGCTGCTTCGTCCTTCGTCACTTTTGTTGGACATTTTCTCATCATTGCTTTCCAATTGCCTCCACATTGTCGGTTAAGTTCCTGCGGATTCAATGCAATACGTGCTGCATGGTGGTTACACCCATCCAGGATATACCCCGCCTCTCACCCCACTGACAACTAGGACTCCAGCATCCCCGAAAAGCCTGAGTGCAGGATAAGCGGTACAGGAAATGAATGAACAAACTAATTAATGTCATTATTTGAAAAAAAGTGTTCACTGTTATTGGTCTATGGAGGGTCTTAGTCATCCAGGTCATGGTTAAACCTTGTCGAAATCTTTTAGTGGCAATTGGACTTGAATTTCTTCGAGGGAAGAATTCAGTCTAATTTAGATTTTTTTTCTAACTTATGTCAATTTAAATAATTTCTCAGTGATTTCTCAACTTGATTTTTAAACAACGCAACTGTGATTCGGTCTCAGCAGTAAAAATACAATTATAAATACGTGTAAATAAAAGTCTAGCTGTGTCCTAAGCATCAAAATACAGAGGGTAATAAAACAAGTTTTTTGATTCAGGAACAGAAGCCCTTGCTGAATGTTCTGTGAGATCTATGCTTCTGACTGCTCATTGGTCGAGGGGCCTGTACCACACTCACCCGGCGTGAACAAACATGTAGGAGATGAAGCGCCACGCTTCCTGCCGGCGGTCTGGCCTGTAGGTGAGGGGGCTGTTCCAGATGCCGTCCTCCAGGGTCACCCACTGCTTTTGCGGCTTCCACACCGCGTAGTAGATGAACATCGCCAGCTGGCAGAGTCGAACATATCAAAGAGCTGTGAGAATGCGCTTGAGATTGTTTACATCTAAAATCCAGCTGGGAAAATAAGGCCGGAAAGAAACAGCTGGAAGTCAGGAAAGTGATCACACACACACACACATTCTTGAAATACACGGACATTACTTTGGGAAACAGAATGTAGATAAATGTCCCTGTTTGAAAGTAGTCGACTGAATTTTGCTTGCTGAATCATAATGGAGGAACATTTTCAAGTGAGGAACTAGAAGTTACACTAACAGTGGAAAAACCCCTCACCTCTCCGATACTGATGAGGATGATGAAGATGGGCGGGGGGCAGCAATTGGCCCTCTCCAAGTAGGTTGAGCGAGCATCTTCCGGAAGCATCCATTTGGAGATGGTCAGTTGAAATTTCTCGCAGAATCCCACCTCCCGGTTCCCGTCGATCTGATCTTGCTCGCTCCTGAGCGGCTTTCCATCTCGGTCCACAGGGAAAGGCTCCTGCTGCTCGAGGTCCACGTCATCCATTACTGGCAGAAGAAAAAACACAGCCCGTTTTACCTTTGGCCCTCTGGGTCTTGAAATGATTCCATCGAGTTAACATAACAAGTGAAAAACATGTTATTTTGAAAAGAAATGCTAACAACCAGGTATTATTAGTTATAACATCACTATCACACTATCTTTATCCCTTCTTGTTGAAGTGTTTGTTCCTGAGAACAAGTCCAACAGGAAGATACAGAGACACAATCCTGTTTTTGTTTGCTTTTGTTTTACCACTTAGCTCCTGTGAAGGCCATCAATGACCAGGGAAAAAAACAAAACAAACAAAAAAAAAAACATGATTGACCTATAAGCACAACTACAATCATCAGTGTTCTTGCAAACATGATGTTTCCGCTTCATGCATTTACCAGCAAGACTAGCTTCACATTAATCACTTCCTTTCATGATTACACTTCCTGTGCCTCTTTAACCACCGTTTTTACCGTCACAAGTGTCCCAATGGGAACTTTAACTCGGCCTAAGTAATTTTCCTGCCTTGTGATGAAGTAATGAGGTCAAGACAATGCACTGTTTGAAAAGGTAAAACATAATGTGCAGACACATGCTGGCCTTAAGTGCACTTTGATACTGAAAGTGATACAAGTGATTAAGTATTTGAATGAATAATAACAATGAGTAGACTCATTTTAATCGTTGTTTTGGGTGGCAGCATGTCACAGCCTTTTAAATTCATTTAGGAAAAGTCATACGAGCATACTTGATTATAGTGTACTGCAATACAAAGGAATGGTTAAATTCTATACTTATCCTAAAGGAAAAGGCCTTTGTTAAAAATGTTATTTCACCTAATTTACACATGTTTTATCAGCAAAATATTCTAAAAATACAAAAAGTAAGAGTACTCATTAAAAAGACCACTGCTGTCATATCATATCGTGAACAAACTGGTAACAAATTCTGTATATGCACATGGATTCAATAATTACAAATTCTGTATAAGGACACGGAGCCAATAATTATAGTAGTTATAGTAAAAAAAATCCTATTATTTACAGTTCATTTGTGTGTTTAATGTGTTTCTCACACTATTACTGTATGTCGTCTTTAACAACACGTGCATTACAATGAACCTGTATTACTAAAATAAGAAAGTAGGAAATTATGTGTTTTTATCTGCAAAAGAATGAACTAAAAAGTGAATCATGTGGCTAAATGATTTTAAAGTTAAACACCACAAAATTTCAACTGAAGATAACTACCTCGGTACATGTTCTCAGTCTCAGTTACAACCTATCACTGGTAATACCGTGTTTATAAAGTTGTGAAAATATCATTACACTGAAATAATCGAACTCCAGAAATACGCGGTTATTTTAAATTTTTTCCACGAGTACTTAGATCTTAGAGGAATCGCTTATAAGCCTAATCTGATGGGATGCTTCCTGTTTACTGGGTATGTTTATCCCACTGAGAGATCTAGTTCAGTCACATGCCTGCACATTTTAAAATACTTTTTTTTTTTTCCCCTTTGGCCCTGAATAACAGCAAAGTCTAATGTTTGTGTTGGATCATTCGACCAACTCATGCAAACTTTATTGGACTCACCTAAACCTTGGACCGGAAGCGTCCCGGCGTGACCTAGGGGTCCAGATGTCTTTTCCCGATGAGGCGATTAAATGAGTCTTGACGTGGGACCCAAAACGTGTGGAGAAACTCAGAGGGTTTGTTTTTTTTTCCCCGCACCTCGGTGATTTAACGCCGATCCTCCATGTTTTCTGTCTCTTCGGTTCCCCGTGACCGCTGGCTGGGTGGGAAGAAAGATTTTTAAAAAAAGCACATGATAATTATAGCTTGCTTATGGGGTGTTTTTGTTCCTTTGGCTTTCCTTCCTCCGCAAAAACAAAAAAAATAATAAACGCCCTGTTTCCGGTCTCCTGCAGCACAGGCCACCTAAACACACTCGTGCAGCCGTGGAAGCACCTGTCCCCCCCCCCGGGACCACACCTGGGTCCACCCACAGGTGTGAGGACGTCACAGCGCCGGCGATGGAGCAGGAAAAATGAACCGCCCCTTCTCTTTCTCCTCCTCCTCCTCCTCTTCCCCCTCCTCTTCCTCCTCCCAGCAAGCCATCCTCCATCCGTCGCGTCCTCACTTCAAACGCCAGTCACTGTTGTTGTCTGTCGGACACTGTTAAGTACCCATGATCCGCCACAAGATGGCAGCAGAGATCGCGCATTGAAAGGCTGCACTGATAGAGAATTCACTGGTTATTTCTTAAACATCCGACTGCTGAGACTTATCTTGTTTGCCAATGGGGATGCTACCTGTTTATAGATGACTTTTCCTTTAGTTCTTTAAAGTTCAGGAAAGCCAACTTCACTGTGCAGTTTCATGTTCCTATATGAAAGCGACAAGAGGTAGGAGAACAAAGCTGTACATAATGTATCCAACAACATTTCAAAAATTGAACACAGTAAAAGAAGACCTTGTTCTTCCCTCTATTTATACAAAAATGCATCTTTCTGTTAGGAAAATGTTATTTTTGCTTAAAGTCCATATGAGATGTTTTTCCATTATTCCTTCAGCTAAAACTTCACTGCCCAGTTACATGTTAATTATGAAAGCGACAACAGGTGGTCAAAAAACTTATACATACTGTATGCAAATACATTCCAAAAGTTGAACAGTGTAAAGTGGACCGCATTCTTCAATTGTTCACCATTAACTTATAAATGCATCCTTTTCTATTAAGAAAACCTTTAGGAAAACCTAAAGGTCAGGCAAAATGTTTTTCAATATTGCTCCTTCAGCCAAAGCTTCACTGTGCAGTTGCATGTTAATTTCTGATCGTTATAAGAGGTGGGAGAACAAACCTTAGCATACTGGATGTAAATACATTTCAAAAGTTGAACAGCATAAAAGCAGAGCTTGTTCTTCACTCTATTTATATATCATTATATGTATATATATATGCATCTTTTTTTCATAGGAAAATGTTATAGACCTTGACGGAGGAGTTCTGTCACCCAAAGGATTTATTTGTAGGTGCTATGGAATGTCATCCTGATGTTGTGCCATTATTTTGAATTACCTCCCCTTGAAAAAAAAAAAAAAAAAAAAACTTCCATGACTTCTTAAGCAGGGAAAATATAAATAGTAAATTAAAATTTACAGGGGGAAAAAATGTCAGCACTGGAAATGTATTTCAGTAATGTAAAGTACGAAATAATTATGCAGCGAGTGCAAATGAAATCAAATAAACTTTGAAGTAAATGTACAAGGTAGCACCAACCAGGCAGCACTGATCATAAAACACACCTCTGACAACAGATTTTAAATCACAGAACTTTATTTTTTTTTTCAAAAGGGCAAAAAATCCACATTCTCAGGCGAAGAGTTGTGAGGGAGAGGAGGAGGGGGAACGACATGAGGAGCGGGAGCCTTTAAATACAGCTGCTGAAAGGTTATACAGAAAGATCACATGAGCCAATAAGCTGGTTTTCTACAGCGCTGCCGAGATTCGACACATATCCGCTTAAGTCGGGATTCTCAGAAAGAGCATATTGACGAAGACAGAGGGGAGAAAAATAAAAGTAGGGGGGAGGGGAAGGGATCCATACATAGTTTTATATCTGGGATCTTCAAACTTTTGGCCAGCAGCAAGAGTTTGGAAAGTGAGAAATTGACTTTTGGATTAAAAAGTGGATTACCCATGGCACCCAAACATTTTGAGATGTCTGTGTGTGTGTGTGTGTGTGTGTGTGTGTGTGTGTGTGTGTGTGTGTGTGTGTGTGTGTGTGTGTGTGTGTGTGTGTGTTGTATTGTGTGCGCAGGTGGGGGAGAGAGAAGTATCGAGTGAGAGAG
>CAAKHD010013925.1:135080-147288 GCA_901007705.1 Fistularia tabacaria
AATCGTAGCTCTCTCTGTCTTAGCGAGGATTAGCTCTCTCTACAAGCTGTAGGAATAAAAAAGGAAAAAAAGATATCCTTTTTTGAGAGATGTGTGTGTGTGTGTGTGTGTGTGTGTGTGTGTGTGTGTGTGTGTGTGTGTGTGTGTGTGTGTGTGTGTGTTGTATTGTGTGCGCACATGGGGTAAACTGAAGTATCAAGTGTAAGAGGGCAGTAGAACAGCAGCCATCTTGTGAGAGGAAGCTGGAATCTTCTCCATGTGGATTCAGGAGACATCTGAAATGCAGGGAATGAACGGGTAAGTGGTGGAACAAGACAGGAGGGCATTTCCACAAAATTAAGAACTGGAAAAACAAACAAACAAAATTATATGGGTGCTTACAACTAGCAGGCCGGGCTCCGTATCTTCGCATGATCTGGTCTTGTGTGAATTTCACAAATGATTCATATTGTTCTGGAAAGACGAGAAGATGCTGGTGAGGCTTTATCTTCTGCTGCATTTCAACCGTTTCTTTCAGTTTTCCCTTCAAAGTTCAGGGAGCTGCTTGAGGAAACTGATGCCAGAACAATATCATCACCTCTTATCAGTTATGACAGATTTATCCTGTATGTCGATATGAAAAATTTACATTAATATTTTGGCCAAGTGAAGGTTGTGATGTCAGTGTCCGACAGTCTTGTACCCAGATAGTGTCCTTTTTGTTGTTAAGAGGGCAATATGAAAGTGACAGCCGATGCGGCAGGTTGTTACAGATATTCAACCCTATTAGCTGTTGAGAGCTTTGCTATGACAATGGGAGTCTGCCGAAGCCAGAAATCTGTATGATCAGGAAGACAGTAATTGGAGATGACGTGATTGATGACCAGGAGTGAGAGCTCAGCAGTAGGGGTGCAGAAATATATCGATTCAAAGATGCATCAAGATGCTTAATTAGACAATTCGGAATTGATGCAGTTAAGTCACCACAATCCAAGTTTGATGGTTGCGTTTCCTGTATCTGCCTGGACAATTAGATTTTAAAGTTCAAGTTGCATTACTAGTGAAGGACACACGTGCAAGCCTAGTGCGAGCACAGTAGAAAAAAAAACTAAAAACAAGATGCAACACGGCGGAGGAATGAAGTAGTAACAGCCGAAGAACAACAAAGAAATCCTAGCAATTTGAAGGCGGATATCTGGGAACATTTTGCTTTTCATGAAGTCCCTGGGAGGCGTCAACTCACCCACGCTTTTTGTAAAATTCGCCATGCAATAATAACATACCTCGGTAACATCACTGATATTAGGAACCACGTTAGCCGATGGTACACTGAGCTATTGTTGGCCTGAGCTTACAACGAAAAGAAATCTAGTGACCCAGCCCAACCAAAGATCGACGAGTCCCGGAGAAAGGGGCCATCAAAGTCCAAGAGACCCCAGAGGATTAATCACTGTATGGGAGCTTCCATTGCGAAGGACTTAAGGCCTGATAGCATTGTCAAAAACACTGGGTTTTGCCAGCTGGTTAAGACCCTGCACTGAGTTGAATTGTATAAGAGAATCCAATTCAATCGCAGACAAGTGAATTGTAATTGAATATGAATGTGAGGCCAGGGAACATGCACACCCATACTGAGCTGTGCCGGGTGAGCTGCGTGCACTGGTTACCTGCAAGCTTTGTGTTAAGGATCTGTTCGTACTCCTCCCGGATCTTCTCCTCGTGGTCTTTGAGCAGGCGCTCGCACAGGTAGCTCACCTGCCTCAGTGTGAACGAGGGCTGGTCCTTTCTGGAGGCACCTGAGACACACAGAAGATGGGACTGTTTACAACGACCAGTCAGTCCGGACAGGCCGCTTTGACTGTTGGGTCTTGGGCTGGCTGTGAAACGAGCATTTGTTTCATTTCCATCATGAGTCTGGAGTAAGACTCAGAGCACAAACGCATGACGGCAGAAATTCCTTTTTGGCTGTCAGCTCGCAGACATTAAATTAAGACTCAGCGCATTGGTTGACACTCGTTTCAACAAATATGGTCCACAACAGTTTACGCAGCCCTTTTCGATGAGACAAAAGGTCACACATTCCTTCTGTGTGTGTAAGGTTTTGGAATCTGTTCCCTTTATCCTTACAGTTTCACCCTCGTTATTCTAAATTTCAGCACAAAAATTATGTAATGTCGCATTAAATGCAGTGGCGTTAACATGACAGTTCACAGGTTAGGGGCTAAACAAACACCTAAAGCGCTCACCTGCGTTCTGCATTGAAACGCCTACCTTTCTTTGTAAAATGGAAGCAACTGTTTTAAACATGATGAGCGTCCTCATATTTTAGATTAATACAAATTCTTTAAGTATATCCAGCGCCGTGCTCACTCTGTAACTGGCGGCTTTTACTTTGATGTGATTCACTACGACATCTGATCAATCGTGGTGATTTAAATTATGTTTGGATTTTACCTGGAGGGGAGCTGGGAGCGTTGAGGGAGGAGCTGGGGCTAGGGACGTCACTGGAGCTGCATGCCTCAGTCTGGTTGAAGGCCCCCTCCAGCTGCCGCCTCCTCTGGATCCTGCTGTACTCCTGACGCAGGTTTTGGAAGATCTGCTCTGTAGGGATGAAAAGATAGCGGGTGCCAAAAATAGGCGTTAATACCGGAAACGTGAGATGATCCCAAACATTTCCTCTCTGCAATTTGGCCTCTGGACCCAAAACAGCCCCCCTTTCTTTCCTTCACAAAAAAAATATTACGCCGCACCTCTGTAGGTTCCAGCTCTATTTGTTTAGATGTTGAATATTCTTGATTCATCCAAAGGTATGGAACAATGAGCAATTCATCTGCTGTATCTTATCTGACGTGCTTCAAACAGCACAACTGAAGGAAGTAGATTTGAACTGAAACGATTATAGCGGGGACAGTCAGTCACTGTGTTTATGTGAATAGCAGAATTTCCATTTAGCTGACAAAGAAACACAAACTGCCATTAAACCAAAACTGTCTACCTTCCTGAAACAGAGTTAGCCTTTTTGTCACACTTACGAATGTGTTACGGACATACACCACACCACCAAGACATATTTGAGTTTATCCGAACACTTTGAGATGTTAGTCTGCTTTTGCAAGTAGGGTTTATACAAACGAAGTGACCTAAGCCATGACAAGAAATACAAACATTTCCAGCAGGACGGAGTTACCGAATGTTTTCAGACACAGGATGCAAGGACGCAACATGTGGTTAGAGCTTTGCTCAAGAAAATAAACAGAACTGAAGAATAGAATCAAATATGTGCAACTCAAGTTGAATATTAGTTGTCAATTCCAGGCTATTACAAGGATTACCACCATTGGTGCCTCATAATGGGGACGAGCTGGACAAATATCACTTAACAGACTTGAATACAAGACACACCTAATTTAGATCTTGTGACTATCACTTTCACCTCTCTTACGCTCTGGGTGACTTCGGCACTGTGCCACGCTGCCACAGCTGAGGCTGCTTGGGTGATCTGGCATTCCCGGCTGACATTTACTGCCCTGCGAGGCTGCGAAAGGCCTGTCTGAGGAGTGTTACGTGCCTATCTACAGAGTCAAGGGTCCACTGGATGAACACAGTGGGCAGATAATACAAATGTGAAATGATCTTGGCTTCCTTGAAACACATACATGACAGTTCTGCATAAGCAGCCAAGATTAACAGGTGAGCAAAGCAGATGAGATAATGGCCCTTGGCTGTCACTGATCCTTGGGTATTCAATGACAAATCCAAGGTTTTTCGCCCCTGAACTGGTATTGTATAAAACAAAACTTTAGTCTTGAAAACCTCAATGTGTTTGTATACATACGCTGTGAAGCATAGTTTGATACTTTTGTGGTTGACTGCATTTTTTTTCTATTTCTTTTTTGACTTTCGGGGAAGCAAAAATAAACCGACAAAAATCTGCACTGGTTCATACAGGAAAAGTGTGGCTGTGTATTAATGTAGTTCTTCGCTTTTGACAGAACAATAAAATTGTTGAATCATCAATACATACTACAGAAAATATTCTTGATCAAAACGTTCTGGAAGCTCAGCAAGGTGGTGTTGAGGTTATCAAAGGCGAGCACAGAGACAAGTTAACTGCTGAACATCAAAAGATTAAGACAACTGTTTCATAAAAATAAGTTTATAAGGACACCAGGGCCTCCAAACCAATCTGATGGAGTGAAGCTAGAAGACACACTGCACTTCTATCTAGGGAACCATGCTTCATTTATCTTGCGGGGTAAGGGGCCTGGTTCGTCCTGCTGATCAGTAAGCTGGGTCAAACGCTGGGCGAGGCTGGCTCTTCTTTTAAAGGCCATTTTCAAGAAAGATATCTTGTGTGACAGTGCATTATTGAATGGGCCCCTTGAACATTTCAGCCTTGAAAGTACAGGACCCTACATATATCTGGTTGCCTTTAAGAGAACCTCAAGTTACATGAGTAACAGAAAGGCTGAGCCCCCTGTGACTGCAGCTGGAGCTCAACTGGTACGTCAGAAAAACAAAACTATGATATAATTGAAAGGCAAAATTAATAAACGCTTGCTGAGTTACAGCAAACTCTTCAAATTCAAAAGCAACTGTTTGAAATGCAGGATGTGGGTCGCCCCACTGGTGACTGGTTTGAGAACCCCAGATTCAAACAATATTCGACCCGTTTAAATTAGGCCTTAAGAGAGCAGTTTCACCATAGCCTCACTTTCCATTGCAGACGCACAAAAATCCAACTTGACCTGTTGTGTTTTCCCCCTTGTGTACCTATGGAGGCTAAGAATTTAGGGTCTGTTGTTTTTTATAAAACACTGGGTTTCAAAGATTGCCCCCAGCCAAGTTTACTTGTGGGTACTGGAGTGCGAGGGGCTGCTACAAAGACCGAAGATGCACCCTACATTTAGACTCCCTGCAGAGGAACTGCTACAACTCCAAACTTAGACAAAGACACAAAGTCTGTATTTCATGTTAGCAGCCATTTCAGTCCATTAGCAGATCTGTCTTTTCTCCTGCAGCCACTGACCCAGGATCAGCTGTCTTCCTCTGACTTACATCCTGCTCTGATATACACTGGAGATTTATTTTTAGAGCTTTGCCACTTTTTGATATCAGATGAATAAAGTAACTGACACTAAATCTTTGAGAGACATTGTACAAAAGATGTAATCAAACTAAAGATACTTTTACAACCCTTGATGTTAAGGTGCTGTCAAAATGATGATAGCGTGTTTATTTCTGGGGTAGTATTCACTGGCACCTCCAAATTGGAAGCTCACTGACAAAACAAAAATTCAATACATTGATTCAACGCTTTAGCTCATCTATCACTTCATTTGAATATTTGAATTACAGATTCAACATGTGAAAAAAGTAAATCTAGATTACAACGGCATGAAGCGCTCTCTTGGATAAGGTTCTCACAAGTTTGACAAACAGTCACTATTAGACAGCCTCGACACAACCTTTTTCAACTGACCCAATTCCCGGTTACAAAGATGATCCCAGGGCAGCAGCACTGAGCACTCGTCAAGCAATCCCATGGCTGGAAACCAGTATCCATCACTCATAATTACAATGCTAGAATAGAGTGTCCGGTTAAGTGCCTGGTTTGGAAAAAATTGAACCTCTCCACAATGTTACGGTCCTGTGGTTTGTCCTGCAATTATTAAGTAGTTTTATGCAGTTTTGATTTGCCAGAAGAATTTTTGTACATGTTGAGTTGGTTTGATGTGATTTCCTGTGATTGTGTTGAAGACATACCACTGTCACTACAGTTTTGTGGGGAAGCGGTGTATTTGAAACAGGGAAAAAAAAACACGTGTATAGAAATTATATAGTGGGTGCTCCACATTATCAGTAAGGATATATGATGCGGATATTCAGCTAAAGTGGGCACACAATGTTTGTGTCAACATTTATTTCAACATTTCACAAAAAATTTTGAGCAGATTTTTGGCGCCTGTTGATAACCTTGAATCTCCAACTGGTGGAAATGTTATTCCAATTCAGACAGTGTATGACTGGTTAACAAGATAAAATACACCCAAGAGACTGAACCAAGAGAGCAAGGTTCGTCTGTGAAATTCCACAGTTTACTTTTGATGTACACAAACTACAATAACAGGCTGAAATTATGGCTGAGAAGGTACTCGGGTGCAAAAGGAGTGCATGAGGAAGACACACTTTGTCCCAGAGGGGTAATTCGCCCTGGGCCCCAATGCTATTGAGACTATATGAACAACTTGTAACAACAACAAAACTGGAAGACAGAGCCAATTGGTTGTAGGTGAATAGGATATAAATGTGAATCCATCGGCTGTATGAGACTTCTGATTCAGTACAATGTGAAACCGTTGAAAACACAGCCTTTGCATGCACTTGACTGAAAACCAACTAACCCCATTCACCTCCGCCTGTCACTTTCAGCACCACAAAACTACAAGCAGTTCAACTACAGTTGTTGCTTGGCAACGATGACCCTGCCACAAGCAGGCCATGCAATCAATCACAGAGACTTCCGGGAGCAAAGGAAAGCGCAGCGGAGAAAAGCCTCAGCTAAAAGGCTTAGGCACCGGCCGAACACTGAATACGACAAGAGATCGCCCAGATAGACTGGACATGGTGGTGGAGAGAAAACAAAGCTGACTCATTTCATTTCATCCTCTGCTGCCAGAGGATTGCGGGAGGGGGCTGGGGAGGTTTTGAATGTCCTGACTGCCAGAAAGTGGGTTTTGATGCATTATGGGTCAGTTCACATTACCCGACTGCAGTGAGGAGTCAAGCAGTGGCTACCATTAGTTTGATATACTGCAGAAAGGAAAAATAACTGACCATCAAGAAGCTTTTCACTGACAAATTAATAATACCCTGACGCTCTTGATTTCGCCATGTGAAATCAAGAGGGCGTATTACTTCCCTTTTATTTTTTTCGCCAATGCAATCCCTGGCCTCTTGTTCCCTGACATAAATATGATCTACAGTGACCTCCACACAGTAAGATATGCCAACTGTCGGGTGGGGGGGCTGGTACTTTATGGGTTTAATTTTCAAGAGGGGCATTTTGTTCATGTGTTGAAAGTTCTAAATTAAATGTGTTTTTGTGCATCAATGTGGAGGTATACAATCATTTTTCCATATACTGCGGATACACGGCAGTGGAATCCAGCACACGTTTAAATCCAAACTTCACTACATTAGCAGCGGTCTTCTAAACAAAGGAGAGACAAAACGAATACAATACAATTTCTAAGTAACCACAGGAGTCATTCAGCTGCAGAGGTTCTCTTGTCAAACATCTGCCTCTGTGCACAACAATACCAGATCGCTTCCAAGTCATCACATTTATGGCAGTCTGAGCCTCTTGGCTCCCATTATTTTTTAATGACGACCATGCAAACACACGGCGATTAAATGATGTCGGCCATCTTTGCCGTGGTCAGGATCGCTCACTCCAGCTTGGAAACGTATTTTACACTCCTGAGTCACACAGAGAATTTGACTTCATGTCAAATTCCCCATTACCCCACTTTATTGTATGCCTCGAATAAGAAGCTCTTTGCAGTAACAACCACTCTGACTGGTGCACTTTTTCTGCTAATGTTAAAACAACACTCGTCAGACAGGCGAGCCTTTCACGTTAATATCAGGTCATATATCATCAATATCAGGTCTGGCCTCATCTGTCATTAGGGGAATCTAACCAAAGCACAAGCCCTGACAGGCAGCACTAGGAGTGAGTATGTGATTCTATCGGAATTTTGAAAATACCTACCTAATAAGATACCTTTGTTGTGTCTCCCTTGCACATACACAACCCTTTTCATTAGACAAGCCTGACTAGCTGGAAAGCATGTGTGGGTAAAGACAGTTGGGAGAGCAGCTGACGTTTTTGCTCAAACAGAAATGCTTTCACTTGTCAAAACCACAGCAGAAAGACCGGCTAGCAGCACCGCTCACATGAGGGGCCTCTTTTTGGGTGAAGGTGCGCATAATACCTGGTATCGGGGCCTCATGTCTGCTGCAGACAAAAAAAAAAAAACGCTTCAGCCTTGCAGCTGCTGTGCTGTAATTCAGCCAGCCAAGTAGTCTGGAGGAAATTTCACACTTGAGACGCCTGTCAAATTCTTCACATGAAGTTCGGGGTGGATAAACCATGTCAGTCCACGCAACCCCCAGCAAACCGATCCTGATTATTCATTGTGTTGTGCTGATGCGCAACATTGCTACACTAGTGTGTGTGTGTGGGGGGGGGGGTAGTGTGCAAGACAGACTGTAGTGAAAAATCTTCACCTCAGGGCTTCAGCCACTGGTATGGGACCAAATATGTACACTATTCTCAATGTCATATTGCAAGAAGGTAACTGCAGCTGCTTTTTCCTCCTATAGGAGAAGAAAAAAAAACAACAAACTACATGATATGCTCTCTCTCTGGAAAACGATGCAGCGCTCCACCAGTGTTGTGTCATATCATGGTGCAACCAAACTATGCTTTTCAACCAGCAGTTATATTTTTCTCCCTTTCAGTCTAGCACATGCTGCTATCAGAAAATAGGACTATCTATGTGCCACAGAGGAGTGCAAGGACTTGTTTTCAACGTCCTTTGACATCAGTTTACATGTTATTACAAATGAACACTGTACAATAAAACAACATTCAGAAATTTCTCAATTGTCAAGTATCACGTACACACATATGTATATGTATATTTCCCTTACTCTCCAAATTTCAGCGGATTATGCTGCCTTGTGGCCATGCATCACGAACTCATTGGCAAGAAGCCTCACTGAACCTCATTGTGTTTCTTATCGATTGTGTTCTAGATGAGAGCCGTGTGGTGTAACATGATTCTAGCACCGGTGATTGTCTAGAATAGATCCTTTCTGGTGAATCACATGGATTTGACACAGTGCAATTCCAATGAAGCTCAGAGGCCAAAGCACGGTCATGTGCCAAAACGCCATAGCGCACAGTAAACCTCACTTGACTGCAGTGGAGGCATCCAGGTAATTCTCTTAGGCTTCATTTCGGGTCTCACATGTCCAGTGAGGCTCCCCCCCCTCACCCCTTGTCAAAGACCACGGGCACAAAGGTGATGAACAATGCCTCCGGCATCGATATAGCCATGAGAATGGTTGTGTTGGACAAAAAATAGCATCTCTCCTCGTCTCAATGCGAAGACAATCACAGCACTAGAACCGGCAGATATTTGCCGGGCCCCGTCTCATTAACCGCAGCAGCAATGTGAATGCTCCTGTGAGGCCATTTGTCCCTTCGAGAGTGCCAACAGGCGAGATTATCACCCAGGTGTCTGAGCAGAGCTTAGTATTGATCTGCTCTAAAGGCCGGTCACCTTTTCGTTTTATATTTTTAACTGAATATAGTGAACAACAGTGGACTTCTGGTCGCCAACCGGATGTTTTATATGCGCATCGGATTAGCACGGTCCAATCTAAACTGCTATAAAACGCATATTCTTGCTTCGTATGCGTGGGGTAATCTAGTCAATTAGCCACTAAGACAAGTCAGTCTACTTGAAACTAGCTGACAAGATGTCATCGAAGAACAGCCACGCAGCTCCCTTTCGCCAAACAACGTCAAACGTTAAATTAATCTTACGACCAAGAACACTTAACTGTCTTTAACACTATGGCATTCTTCGTAGTGACATTAGCTTAGCTAGGCTAACGATTAGCCTCCAACCCCCATTCTGATTCAAGCAACTAAAGCTAGCTATCCATTCCACTCCACCCAAACCCCCTCCCCCACGACACCCACCCGAAACACAAGAGAAACCGTCAAATGTATCCTTCAGTTTGTACCTGGGGTAAGTCTGTGTTCGCCTCCCATGGCCGGAGGAGACATCGAATGCGTTGGGCTGTCGACTGGGGGACGGAGGTTGCATCTTTGCGGGGACGGAGTGCTAGGAGTTCCCGGTAGCGGATTGCACCTTCTCCGTTTGGGAGACTGAGGACTGAGGAGGGCCTCAAACTCCATCGACCGCTTTAACGTAGCTCCACAAGCCATGTTCGCTAAATTAAATGGAAAAAGTAATTTGAAGATAAACGACACACAACAATCTGGGGGAGAGGGTTAAGCCTCGCGGACTTGTTCTGAGAGGTCCCCGGATTTTTTGGGCCTTTCTGCCTTTTCACAACAACGGATGTCTCCTCTGAGTGAGAAGCCAAGCGCCGAGCCTGCCTGCTAAATTTTTCAAACGTCACAATGGCAGATCATACCATTGCACACCATAGGGGGGGGTCGAATTTTACACGCCACATACGCCAAGCGGCTCTCTCATATGGGACCGCAATGTGACTCGTATTTATTTTTAACATTACTTTAATATGAAGGCCGGATGACATAATGTTATTTGCCCATGTCTATGTCTATAATTAGACATCGTATTTCTTTTCCACCCCCACTATCGATGTTTTGTACTTTTAAATTGCAGTCAAATTGCAGAGTTCTGGTGGTGACTGAGGGTAAATCAGGTAGATGGAAGAATAGTCAAAAGTCTGACACCCCCCCCCAAAACCGCGGTAATGCTTTCTTCCAGATGTCAGCGAACATCGTCTCTAAAAGTTACTTTCTTGCACGTCGAAAGCAGCGTTGTTATCATCATTTTCCTATTTAATTTACCCATAAAATGACTTTTTGAGTGATTAAGATGTAGTGAATCAGTATTTGCTGAATGTCATGTCTGTAAATGTATTACACACAATAGGAACGAGCCATTACAGTGGTATAAGGAAAGCAGTTTTATCCAAAATGATTCCTTTTTAAATTAAAATTCAAAATAGCTTCAATAAAATCATGATATGACCCGCTGTCGTTATTTTGTGTAAATAATTTGAAGACATCCGAAAAAAATGGACTAACGTCTAATCCCTCGAAGAAGTTTAATTTAACTAACGAGACCCTCTGATGATTAAATGTAACAATTTTTTTTGTCTTGTCTATTTTCTAATCCAACCTGTTGCTGTTTTCACATACTGTCTTCCCAATGTTTCTCATCGCTCTTTTAAAAGTCATTTCATGATAATGTGCGAATTTCTTCTTGCCAGTTTATGCTTGAAAGTTCCAAATGTTATGAAAACTGTCAGGAATATTGGCTGCAATATAAAAGCAATTTCGCCCCCCAAAATATGTATAAATCAGTAGTTCTAAAGTGGTTACGTTTACTTTTCAACTACAGAAAAGGTATATTTGATCATTTCCCTGTAATTTTAAGATTTCTGGCTTTTGCAGCAATTATCAATTGGATAGTCAATTTCTATTTACATTTCATTTCTGAAAATCATCGTGAGATCATCGACAATCACCCCATACTTTAAGAATCTCCTTTCTTGTGAAGAATGTTCATATTACAGACATCTTGTTAAAAGCACAACAATATTTTATTTGTATATATTTTTTTGTATATATATGTGTATACATTAATGATAACAACAATTTAAAAAACTAAGCATCACATGACACTGACATACGCTAATAATAACTTGTATGTTTGAATTGAGGTCAAAGTATGTAAATACAGCAGTCCTTCCTCTCTTCACCATCTGGCACTTCTTATCCTCACGCAATTACATATTTTCCACTCAAGACTGGCTGATTTCCTTTCCTGGCAGCCTCGTGACTTCACTGCTGCAAAGTCATACAAGATCAATACAGTAATGTAAAAATATTCAAAAGATGTCAGAACTCTCTGTAATTCAAGGCTTTGTTCTGATGGCAAATAAACATCACGGGGAAGGGAAAACAGTGAAGTAAAGTCCATATTTTTTCTAACTGTGAAAGATGTGTTGTGATCCTCCATATCTTCTTACGCTGCTTGTGAGTATGTACATGTCGGTAAGTGCTCTAACCACAGACGTTACCACAGTAATGAGCGATTATAGTGTCTGAGCTTGTCCTCTTCCCAGCTCCCTTTACCTTCAACTGCTTGGACCCATGCAGTGATCAGTGGAAAAATTCCTCCAATGCGTGGGGTCCTCTGTGGAGTCCGGGCATTTGTGTGCAGACAGCAAAGGCAACATGTAGGGCAGGCTGTTTCCTGCTCTCTTCAGGGACACACACTCGAACATAACAAGCAGGCTAACAATAAATCCATCTTCGTGCTGCATGTTTAACACAGGGGGCCTTTTTTTTGTTCACAGGACACATAACTTAATAGCAGCAGCAAAGGGGGGGGGGGGGGGGGGGGCATAGAGGGGAGAAAGTTTA
>CAAKHD010013925.1:147308-175858 GCA_901007705.1 Fistularia tabacaria
CATGCGAATCAGAAGAGAGAGAGGGAGAGGGGGGGGGGGGGGGGGGGGGGGGGGGGGGGTAGGGGTCATAGACGGGTCAAAGTTTAAGGGTTAGATATTGCCATCAAGTGCCTCAAAACACATTGGAGGACTTATGTTTATTGGTTTCTGTTGTTCACCAGTATCCCATCCTCCCAGTCCTGGATACAAAATTCTCATTTCAAGTTTTGAATGAATGATTATATTTTGAAATCATAAAATGTACTTTATATATGTTGGTGATCACTAAAGGCAGCATTGTTCCATGTGTTATTTGACACTGGTCATACAAGGTTGCGTTAATTTATTGTCTGTTTTATATATATATATTACATTTTTAAGTACTATAGGAAACAGCTGATGTTAATTCATCACTGGCCAAATTCTAACATCTTCCAAACATCCACAGATTAACAACCAAAGAGGCTTTTAACCTCTTTCTGTCTTTGATATTTTTACCAGTGTTGAACTTTTATCATCACAGTCTGTTTTTAATTATAAAATCTAATGTAAAATCTAACGTAACATATGCCCTATTCATTGTAATGATGAATGGATGGTTTTGAAGGTGGTTGTTACAGTCTCATGCACAGTTTAACCATTTCTAAATTAGCTCCTCTATGATGATATTGACTCAAATATCATCCAATTTATCAATATCAGTATTTGTTTGCATCCAAATATTGACATCGGCTACAAAAAGTCCAGAATTGGTCAGGCTCCAGTCTTAACCTTAAACGTTCAGTTTTAATGGAAATGAGTAATTTAATGGAAATGAACTTTAGCCTTAGAAATGACAGTATTGATTTTTGATTATTCCAAAGTTCTCAGCACTATTGAACATACTGTATTACCCTTCCCAGCAATGACCTTCTTTCTTGGACTCCATCAAAGACAAGTTCATCACCTCAACTTTATTTTATACATGGTCTTGCTCCTTGTCCACCATCTTAGAGATGGTGTAAAGTTGCGTGGGTCTGGGGGTCACATCCTCCATGATCGAAGTACACAGGTTGTCTTGTCTGCTGGCAAGTCCTAGGGTGAATTCCTCTGATGATTTTTTACACGTCACAAACTTCCAAAACACTCGTAGCAAGTGGAGTAGAGCCACTTTTAACTCCCTGCAGCGTAGGGCATACAGCAAAGGGTTGACTGCAGAGTTAAGAAGGCAGAGGGTGCTGCAAAAGGCGAAGGCCCTCTGCTCAGTACGGCTCAATTCCATGGAGACGTCTGCCAACATGAAAGACAGTGCCGGAAGCCAGCACCCCACCATGACAAGGAGGATTAAACCAAAGGTGCGTGCCAGACAGATATCCATCCTCATGCGGGCATGACCTGACCCTGATGCTCCACGGAGGCTGGTCATGGATGACTCGTGGCGGTGGGCCTTCCACAGGATAAGAGCATAGGCCCCGAGGATGAGAGCCAGAACCACCAAAACAAAGCTAGTCCAGCAGGTTAGGTAGCCATGGTTGATGTATGGAAAGAGGCGTGAGCATGCTGGAGTATGACCTGTAGAACACCTCCAGCCCATCAGTGGCAAGGAGGAGATGGAGATGGATGTGCTCCAGAGAATTAGCAAGCTCAGCAGGGCTCGGCGGCGGGTTAGCAGGGCCTTGTAGTTGGAGGGCTGGTGGATGCAGAGGTAGCGGTCCAGGGAAGTCAAGAGTAAACTCCCCACTGAACTGGTGAAGGCCATGATGACCCCACTCAGCTTGAAGAGGTAGGCAGTGGGACCGTCTCTGCGGTGGAAGAGATGAAAGTCCAGGAAGCTGGTGGTGAAGAAAACGCTGGCAAACACATCAGCAAGGGCGAGGCTGCCGATGAACAGGTAGGAGGGTCGCTGTCGCAGGGAGACCGTGGCTGCAATCACACCAAAAACCAGAGCGTTTCCCATCAGTGTGAGGGGACCCCCCAGGAAACAGATGGAGCCGATGACCGTCTTTTCTGTACCAGTCAGCACCATGTAGCATTCCAGATTCTCACATGTGTTATTTTCTGTGAGGAAAAGGCAATTACCATATATTAGGAATGATGGATTCCTTCGCCAGCCAAACCATCTTATGTCCTCTGATTTGAACCTTACATTTTTCATTCAGTTTTTGTCAGCCTAAAATAAAGCCATGTTGTGAGTTTGCTTTGAGGAAGAACCTTTCTGAGGAGCTGGGCTTTGTGCCCCAATGGTCCACATGTGGTGCTAAGGATGGCCACTAGGAGGCAAAATTACTATTATGGAGTATATAAACCCAGCAAGCTGGGATAGGCTACAACATCCCCCACTCACTGACTGCGGGATAAGTGGCAGACAATGGGTGGATGGGTGGATGGATGGATGGATAAACAAACCCAGCAATCCATGTGCTTTTGAAAAATCTTTTTAATGTTCAAGTGCAATTATGTTTTTCAAATTTGTTTGCATTGTGATATTGTCAAAAGACTAAGAGACAATGAAAATGTGTGCAAAACCAAATAAATAAACATATATATATATATATATGAATATATACTTATAAACATTAAAAGAGATTCTGTAAGAAAAGTGGTGAATTTCAATTTCAAAAATTGTAATGTAAAATAAGGCTAAAAATGATGACATGCCAAAGAATAGTGTCATTGAGGAGAGTAAAACTGTCAGCACTGTCAAAACCAGTCAGTGGAGAAAAAAATCAGAAATTGAAACAAAGCAATGAACTACAATTTATGCAATAACTACAAAACATATCGAAGAACTTAAACAAATAATTCATGTGACTTTTTCAATTACTTTGATAAATATCAACATTAATGCATTCACTGCATAAAAACAACCAGGTAAACCTGACAACAGGGGATAAAACAATCATGGGGATTTATTATTTATCCCCTCTAAGTATGTTGGGGTGTCCTTACCTTTGGTGGTTCCTGAAGAAGAGCCCCATTCCTCCATTTTAGCTGTCAGTCTCTCTACCAACACTTTTTCAGCTTAATAGAAATAATGGCCACATCAGTGTAAATAGAATGTACAACAACTTCTATTCTCTAATTTTCATTTACTCATATAAGCACTCGTGAAATGTTTCTTACAATGGCTTATAAATGGTTTCAATTTTGAAAATATGTTGCTTTTTTATCAGAGGTGACAAAACAAATAATAGAAATAAATGCAATGAAACAGGAAAGGATCACCAGGGCAGAATGTAAATGACAAAACCATCCGAGTTTCATCAGTGTACGGAGAAATAACAAAAAAAACTTCACCTTTGGGTTTCCTTACTAGTGGTTCAGCCAGGTTACTTTCTGTGGAGAGAAGAAGAAGAACTACAACAACAAAAATACAGAGAAGATGTGGTTTTGTCGAACATGAGATTATGATTTCACTTTGTCAATATTTAACTGAGACCTTAAAAGGAACATTAACATTTGCGTAGCAGAATGGAAAGTCATTTAGGGATCCTGGCAAACAGACAATTACCATTACAGCAGTATCTTGTGTTTATACTGGAGAACCATAAAATCCAGGTCAAGGGAAGAATGAACGTTAAAAGATTACAAAAAAAAACCAAGATTCTGATCCTTATGTCGAACGAAATCGTTACTTTGTTAGTTACCAACTGAATAATCAAATTTTACCACAGCCTCACTTTGCTAAGTTTTTGTAGAAATCTTGTCCGTCTTGAAAAGCCGCCGTCTTCATTATGGCATCTCGGGAAATGCTGTCCTCTTGTGGTAAAAGAGGGGACTTGATCTGAAAAAAAAAGGAAGTCAACGGGTGAAGGTCAACAGTGAATTACTGAGAGCGCTGCTTATTTGCAATGAATGGATAAACCGAGTTTGTAAGAGGATTTGATTAAAACAAATAACGCATTGATCATGATTGTTATATTCAATTTGTATGAACTGTCCAGATAATAAATAATCCGAATGGCATTCATAATGAGATGATTGCCTGAGATAAATGCGATGTTGTCGGAAACCTTTGGGGATATTTCATGTAAAGAAAACGAGAACAAGCATTACAGCAACAGGCGCGAATCTCAGAAACTATCAATCCCATTATTTTCCTTTCAGTCCATTTCAGGTCTGTTTGTCATCATCAGAGGCAAAGTGAAACTACATTAGATGGAAATGCATTATCTCTCTTCTTGGATGCATGTGTTAAATATAATCAATCCATCCTCTCATTTGTCAGGTAAAGAATGTTTTTTCTCTTTGCAATTAGTCATCAGCTTCTCCTGGGAAGAAGCACGACATCTGTAAAGAAAGGAAAGACACTTTTGACACGTCTGCTCTGAAATGGGATGTTGCGTTACCTTGAAATACCGCCGAACGCTTGCAAAACAACACCCTGACATCACATTCGTGAACAATACGTCCGTTTGAATCCAAGAGTTATTGCTCAGTGTGACAGATCAAGTCAACAGAGAGTCACACCTTTAAGGAAATATCTTGAAAACATGGGAGTTGAAAGACAGAAATGGGAACAAAAGTTACATCTCTTGCATTGGTTGAAATTTCAGAGCTTACCTTACGCTCTCTTGGGTTTCCCTTCAGGGTGAGGTGATGCGAGAACCGCGGGGAGCGACCGATCTGCCGGGCAGCAGCAGAGAGAAGGGTAGCTCCGGTGACAGAGGAGTAACAGAGAGGAAAGAAGTGAGAGAGCATGAGAGAGAGAGGAGAGCGCGAGTGAGGCGCCTCATCATTGCAGCTTCAAATACATTTTTGGTTATTGTTGTTAATGTTAAAAAAAAGAGGTCAATGGGAAATATGGAACCCAACACACATCTGGTTTGGGTCTTGATGGTCACATGTCAAAACGCTTACCAAGTGAATTAAATAAAAAAAAGCAGTGTGAGCAGTATTGATGTAACATTGAAAATTACATCCTTTTTTAATGAACCCCAAATTTTTCATAACTACTTGCTAATCTCTTTTGGATGGGATGATTCTTTGCAGTTTCTTAATTATTTTCCTCATGATTTTTAGCTAAATTCTTATTGATTCCCACACCATTTCGTTCAGGTGGTTTGGTCATTTCCTCTCAACAATTAAATCATTTCTCAATGCTTGGTTTTCAGGGAGTGTCGAGATAATTTTCAGGTTATTTCTTCTCAATTTCCTGATAAGTACATACTTGAATTTGTTGATGACAATTGGGTAGTATCTTTGCAAAAAAACAAAACAACTGTAAATTCATAATTGCCATACAATATTTCATGGCAAGAGGGAGATAAAATTATGTACTATGTATTTAACTCCATTAAAATACAATATTCAAGCTTAATATTACTAAATAATTATACACTTGAATAAATCTGAAGTAGATGAGTGAGGGAATATGGGAGATCACATTGTCAAGGTATTTTGTCCTTGGGTTTTCCAGAAGAATCCCAACAGACTCCAGGGGGAATAAAAAATCACTTAAGCCAGGTGTTTGTTCAGAGAGGGTGTGAAAAGCATATCGCTTTAAACACATCATACCTCTTTTATCTGAAATTTAAAAAAGCAAAGACGCCCCCGGAGGCAGTGTGCAATCGGTAAACGATAACACAACACACTCTTCCTACAACCACACATTTTCTTCATCTTTTGTGTTTTAATCATCACCGCCTTTGACATTACAACAGTGTGTTAAACACCCACGTTTGGGAGCAATAACAGTTACTTACTTAGGGGATGAAGGGAGAGAGAATAGCCCAATGGGCTTCTATGTCGCTTTCATTTGAATAACAAATTCTTACAATGTGGTGAAAACACGGAAATACCAACATAATAATAACAGGGAGAGAAGGAGAAAAAACAACGTATTAAATATGTATGATTGGGAAAGTGTCTAATTTTCAAAGAAATGCTACCTTATTTCTTTGTTACGTGCTTCCTCTCGATGTTCAGTCATTTCTTACTAATTTTCAGACAATTTCAAGCTTGTAATAAGGACATTTCCCTGGATCTTCGAGTATTTTCAAGTATTTTCTCATACGTTTTCCCAAAGGAAAATGAGTTATTTATTGTTATGTTTTTTTTTTTACAATCTAAAGTGACACACAGTTACAAGAATAACGGGGCAGAAACTGCGCGTGATTGCAGACGTGTGCGTCTGTTTCTATGGGATGGAAAAAGTATCCAATGGAGTGAATATCAAAATACAGGAAAGCTATTTATTACTAGGTGGCAACCACATAGCATTTTGAAGTGTGCAGTTTCCTGACATGTGAGAAAAGCTACTGAATATTTGTCATACTTCTGAGTACATGTTTTATGCTCAAAGTATTTGTTTCCAGTTGAGATAAACTCTTTTCTGTTGATGTTTCAGTGTTATATGTTTTCTTCTTCCAAACACTTTTTTGCACCCCCCCATACTCTTTCATCCTGAACCTCCCCACCTATGGATTACAGCTATTTGTGCTGCCTGTTTTCTCCTTCCTCTTATAATAATTGCTTTCAACTCATCCTCAATTGATAGACAGCCTAATGCATCACATTTATGTGTGCAAGCATTCACACACGCACACACGCACGCACGCACGCACGCACGCACGCACGCACACACACACACACACACACACACACACACACACACACACACACACACACACACACACTTCACTTCCTTACTGGATCACATGGTCTATTTTTATGACATATTGCTTGAAGGATTACAAGAATAACTTAATTGCTGGATGCTGCCTGTGAGGAAGGTCAGCATAATGATAATGACAAAATTTAATCATGTCAGCTTTGTCTCTTTTAACATGACAAATAAGTGCATTAGAATAGACACTGAATGAAACTTGCTTGGCTCCAGGCCTCTTTACAGTGTGATTGATTATAATTAAAGGAGCCTGATTGAGTGTTTGATTATTTAGCCTTTATGCTATTACTGAGGAATTCATTCATTCATTCAGTGTCTGTCCAGCACCTAGGGTGGCAGTGGGCGCTGGTCGCCAGTCGATCACAGGATCACAGATAAGGCATACAACCATTTACTGTCTCATCATTGCAACATATAGAGAAAAAGGAGAAAGACGAAGAAGAAGAAATGCCTTTACTGTCAGATACAGTTATACATAGAGCACAACATAAGCGAAATTTTGACCACTGCATTTAACCCATCATGTACACAACATGAGCAGAAGGCAGCTATGGAACAGCGCCAGGGAAGCAGTTAGGGGTTCAGTGTCTTGCTCAACAACACTTTGACAGTCTAGGCGAAACCAGGAATGTTCGGTTCAGAGGACGAGCGTTCTACCTCCTGCGCCACCCTTAATAAAACAATAAAGACAACAATGCACACTCATTGTAGGATCTCCATTGAACTACTGTAGGCTTTTGGACTGCGGACGGAAGAATGAGAACCCAGAGGAAACAAACACAGACACGAGGAAGAACACGCAAACTCCACGCAGAAAAGGCTCAAGTCAGAATCAAACCAGGAACTGTCTTGCTGTGAGGCCGAAACGCTAACCACGGTGCCACCTTGCTGCCCTTTTATTGATGAATATCAGTCACATTTGAATAATCAGCTTCTGTGTGTTTAAATGTCAACACATTTGTAATTAATTTTCTGTTTTTAATGCTTGCAAGGTGTGGTTGATTTATTGTGCAGTGCCACTTCTAGTGCAGCAGGGGACACTGTTTGGCGACCATCAATGATGACCTGTGGGAGTAAATGTCGACCTCATGCTTCTGGTATCCAGTCATTCACTCTTATTCTTAATTTCAGAGTCCTACCGATGTAAGAAAAACTGCATTTCTAGTCCAACAACAATAAAATCAGGTTGGTATGTTACACACCGGAGGCAAAATGAAATTAATTTCTGCAATTCTAGCACCTCAATTTGGAGAACAGTTTGAACTAGGACAAACAACTACATAGAATCACAAGGAAAATAGGTCATTAAGTTGGTTTCACGACATATTAGGTAGACTGCATTTAAGAAAAAGCAAAATTATATATTGGAAAATTAAATGGTGAGATCTAGTGTGCTGGTTTTGTCCTCCTGTGCCACGACAGAACAGGCCAGGAGGCAGGAAATGTGATTAACAGTGAACAGCACATAGACCCAATGAGATTTCTCCTCTGCCATTATTGAGCCTGGTGCAGGTCACACCGCAGGATTGTACAAGGCCTCAGAAAGTTTAATTATCTGGTTTAATTTGTTACATTGGGTTTTCTTCAGAGATCAGCCTGGATGTCAACCTCTTGCTGTTTTGCATTAACTTCAGCTGTAATTCCTCCTCTGGTTTCCAGACTGCCAGACCTTCAGGCAGAAGAAAAGAAGTTCTTATCCTCATGTGAAAGGGGCAGAACAACACGAAGTGAGAGAGAATGTAATTATGTCATGGTCTAGTCAAAGTTTGTTTGACTTAGGCTGAATTATTTATTTTACCAAAAATAATTTAAAAAGAGTGATTATCATGGCCTTGGAAATCTAATTATGCAGTTATATAGTTAGGTAACATTAATGAATGAAGTCAACACTAACATTTAATTTGCTTTGTATTTGAAATGATTACTATTAATTACTAATTTTGATTTTTGACACTTAACATATAAGAGTGGAAAAATGGAGAAGAAAAACAAGAAGTTCAAAAATAAATCTGGTTTGGACAAATAAGCAGTAACTACGTATTTCCTTTTTTTCTCATAAAATCTGTTAAATACCCTCATTTTGTATTTCACCTACTCCTCCGAGCTCTTCTTAATTGTCAACTTTAAAATGCTGAGCTGAACACAACAATTGGCTTCAGCTTTTGTTCATTACATGAGCAAAGTTTTACATCAGAGTTGTCGGGGTTGTTTACTGGCCTCTGATTGGCTCCTAAGAGGGTTCTGATGTCAAGAGTCCTGCCTGCAGGATCACTCTGAAATGGACTGGCAGTGGGACCAAGGGAACTTTTAACAGGCTTTGTCTATTGGACTTTAAACACTGACATTAGAAACAAAATTGAAAAAACACTAAAACACATGATATGGAATTTAAAGTTCAAACAAGTCTTGGTCAACTATTTGTTTTTTAAATGTAATGGGAACCATCAAGTACTATATTTCCCTGATACACCCTGAATCACTAAACACACTCACTCTGACTAAATTATCAGGTTGTTTATTCAGTCTCTGAAAACTGACACTATTAGATAAAGTTTTTAAAAACCTTTTGCTGCTTTTTGCTGACACATCTACATACATTCAAAATATCATGACGTTTGTTGACAGGTATGTACTTAATTCATCCTCAGGCGGAAATTCACTTATCCATTTGTCAATAACCTCAGGTAAGTAACTACAGTGTTGTGAAGAATCTACATATCTATGATTTTCAGAACATTCCCCTTTGAAAAAAACAGTTACACCAAAACAGTCATGCTATTATATTTTCCCAAAAAATATAAAGCATATTTTTATTAATTGCAACCCTCAAACTGGTTGTGCTGTTATCCAGTTACAAAAAAAAAATACATAACAGCCATAAAACATGGATCTGGAGGGCTGTTAACATAATACATTCACCAACAAAGTTTGGGAAATTGTAGTTTCATCATTCTTCTGTGCCACAGGAGAATTTTGCTCTCATGGGGTTGCTGGTGAAACAGTCCAGTATTGTGAAACTAATTGTTTTCCTCACTTCCCTTTGTCTGTGTGTACTGGAGGGGAAAATTCAAGTCGGTAATTCCCCCCCTCAGCTGTTCGGTGAGGGAGGTGTGAAAAGCCGACGGAGACAGTCTGAAACTGCAGCCCTTTTGTAGCAAGATAAAGAGTGGCTGTTTATGTTCAAATGTGCCGTCCCAGTTTCCACATCAGCCCGCTTTATCTTTGCAATGTGTGACGTATTAATGGACAGCTACCAGTCAAATTTAGAGATATGGCCTCCTCCTATGATTTGCGTGACCCATAGGAGCACATCAGTGACCTACTTTCCTTACATGGCTGACAACTTACCGGTACTTCCAAAGGTCATTCTGCTTTGGGGAGTGTCTTTCCAAGGCCTCCAGCTCTGGACTTCGGCTGAATATGTTGCACAACTTTAAAGACCACTTTCAGCAAGGCAAGGTCTCGTCACACTGAACAAGGACTTGACTTAGATAATAAATACAGAGGTTTTTTTGAGAGTTTTTTTTAACAGCTGGTGGAATCTTATATGGCCAACTAAAGAGGGACACAATATGACAAAACTTGATTTTGACAAACAAATAAAGAAAAAACAAAAGAAAGAAAAAAAAAACACTGTTAAGTGCAAGATAAAACTCAGATCATAATGAAAATATAAAATCAATAAATTAACAAATAAGTAGATAAATACAGTGTAAAGACAAAATTACGCAGACCACAGTGACACAGCCTTTGTAATGTAACACAATGAGTAGTTTGCAAATACTCTGAATTCATTCTATTTCCTGCCATTATTTCCAAAGATAATCATTATGAAAACAACACAATCGGATTTAAAGGATCAAATGTGCTGCCTTATACATTCCAAACTGATTCGATTCGCCATGTTGAAGTGTGCAATAAAATAGTCTTCGGTCATGATGGGGCTCACTGTTTTGCAGTGACTCATTACTTTGTACAGCGAGTAAAACACATTTGTAGTCAAGGATAGTGGGGCTCTGTGGGGACGGGGACCCCTGAGGAGCTATTGCATTAGTACAATCAGCCCAGGATTGGGGGAAGGAAGGCTCCGACAAACCCAAGAGTTGTCCACATGCTCCTACAAGTTCACAGCATTATTTACCAAAGAACTCCGTTGAAGGTTGCATTGCCAGGAACTGGGCTAGAATTAAGGCTTATTATTGGATTATGACAGAAATGGTGGTAGAAACAGTTAGCACACTAAGTCAAAAGTCTCTGAAATCCTTGCTCCAACAAAAGTAAAAGAATGAAAAAAAGAGCTTTATAATACAACCCAGTGATGTCAGCCACAATGCAATCTTTTCAATTTCTACTTAAAGTGCTGACGTCTTGAAAATGATCGAATGAAAATGATGGGATGATGAAGTTGATTGTGTTATTCAGTCAGGGGTTTGTTTATGAAGTGGGGGGTTGGCTGTTGAAGGGGAACTCGAAAAGCAAGAGCCATCATATGGAGTCCGTTCAAGCCTGTTGCAGCTGTTTGACCATAGGACACAGACTCGGCCTGCACAAACATGAACCGGGGCACAATAAACCCTTTTTCACGTACGACGAGATGCGCCGCTTTCAACCTAAAGTTAGTCCTAAACGTGTTATCGAGGGGAGGATTAACATTACATAACACTAATCCACAGCTATTGCCGCGTCAAAACTTCACACGCTCTTGCTCTTCTGTGGAATGTTATTTTTAATGGGATAATGTTTCGAAAAAGAGAAGACTTTCGCTTTTTCAATTCTTTTTCACTTCTCAGGGAAAACCCAACAAAGGAGCGCAGTTTGACGTCACCGGTCTGGCAACAGGCGTGAATGTCTCTTGTAGAGCGCTCTCTGATTGGCCCTTCAGTCCCAACTCATTCCTTGATTGGTCAGACATGCGTTCAATACTGCTTCATATCGCTGTCGTCGTTTCCATTTTGTTGCAATTCAGACGGAGTCGGGTGAGAGAGGTGTTTGTTTGGCTACCTCCTTTTTAAACAACCACAAGTAAGGAGGGCGACGGATTTGTAGGAAATATAGCTCGCTGTGCTTCCTTCACTTTCCGGCAAAGCTTCTCGGAAGTCGAGTCTAATCTTTTTTTTTCTGACGAAAGGCTTTCCAACAACCAAGCCTGAAGAAGTCGGTAAGGGGAGCCCGTTTTGTAGCTCGTCGCCATATTGAGACGAGTTTCTTTGTTTTGTTTTTCCGCCAAAGAGAATTCGCGTAAAATGTTGATCATGTCGTTTACGGAACAATATCGTGTTTCTAACCGACTGAAACTGCCTTGGTTTATATCAGGATTGTGAGATGTTATGCATGGAATAAGTGAATCCGTCTCAATTATCGTTTTAACAAAGCGACCGTAACCAAGCGAGACTACGGGCTCACAGAACGTATAACAGCTTTTCAAATGCTAGAAAACGCGATTAATGTAGTTTCAGCTAATGACACATTGAATAAATGTGAGACGCGGCGGATATTACCTTGTTGTTTTGCAACCTTGGATTTAGTGACGCACTCCGAAATGCGGAGGGCAGGGAGGGGAGGGGGGTGTCTATGCGTCGAAACCATCAAAACACCCAAACCTCTTTGTCGGTGTCGGATTTCGCTCGACGTTAACCGTCGCGACCTCCCTTTTCTGCAGGTCTTCGACTTCGGTGAACATCGTGTGCCGAGGTGAATTGATGTTCAGCTCGGCCCAGCGAGAAGACAACGCTCACTGGCACATGAAAACCTCAGACCTTGCTGGACACCAAAGTGCAGCGAGAAGTAGACAGAAGACTACTTCGAGGACCTGGGGCCCGGTTGGAGGCGAGCGATTGAAGAGGGCTCCCTGCCCAGTCAACTTTCTGACAACAAAGAGGTGAGTTAGTGTGTGTGTGGGAAGGGGGGGGGGGTTGTGTTTGTGTCCGCTGGCAGTGTGGGGGAGGGGCGGTGCAGGGATGTCTGGCGTCTCTGCACGTAGGCCTCAGCTTGTTTTTCACAAGCGGGCGGTGCGATTGTGTGACCGCTTGCAGTTGGAGCTGACAACCATATACTCACAACTTAGACCTATGTCATAAATAAACGAATCTTAGGTAATTTGGGTATGCTATGGTCATTTAGATGAAGAGAAAAAAATGCTTTTTGACCGTCTGAACTGATCAGAACTGCAATTTTGTATCAGAATTAGAGAATTAACATTGTCTAATCTTGTAGGTGACACACAGTGCAAAAGCAGTATGGGAGGTGGGGAGAGATACAACATTCCAATTTCTCACCATGAGCGCCCTTTAACAAAGAAGAACCACCAGTTTGTCCGGGCGAAGCCGAGAAGCCGTGATCAGAATGGATCGACAATTGCAGCATCTGCAGGAGTCATCGGGGGCCTTCACCACCATGGCCACAGGAGGAGTGACAAGGGCACTGCCTACCACAGATCTCCTGAGGCGCGGCAGGCCGCGTCTGCGGAGAAGAATGCTTCTGTCCGTTTTGCCAACAGTTATGATCAGAACTGGGAGGGTGCAGTGTCTCACCTCAACACGCTCTTGGCTGCCCAGGGAAGTCCGAGCTACGCTGGGCCAAAGTTCAGCGAGCCCCCCTCACCAAGCGTGTTGCCCAAGCCCCCCAGCCACTGGGTGTCCTTCCCTATGAGCTCCTGTGACAACAGGGAGATGATGGCCTTCCAACTCAAGAGCCTCCTCAAGGTAGAGGCCTGATAGAGGGAACCCATGCTGTTAGATAGAAAAAGCAAGAACTCTTGGGAGGGCATCCATCCACCAGGAACACCATGGTACCATAATATTTTTAGACCTGTTTTTAGATTGAACATATGATGCCTTTACAGCAAAGTTTTGTTGTAAACGTTCATCTGAGACTCATTTAAATTTTTTTTAATCAATATTATAAAGCCATGTCGTCTTGCTGGTTGAGTGATGCCCTCACCGGAGTCAGCTTTTGTGATATTGTCCAACTGAAAATCCTTTGTACTGAACTTTTGTTTTGTTCTCTTTATTTTGGCTGTCAAAGCAGGTTGGGTGTACTTATTTTCC
This sequence comes from Fistularia tabacaria, assembly GCA_901007705.1. Classification (NCBI taxonomy): domain Eukaryota; kingdom Metazoa; phylum Chordata; class Actinopteri; order Syngnathiformes; family Fistulariidae; genus Fistularia; species Fistularia tabacaria. Next base: position 160,941 of record CAAKHD010013925.1, read on the forward strand.
TCAAACAAGACTTCGAATTTACAACCCCCCCTTCTCTGGATTTATTTGAGTAGGCTATTATGGATATTTTCTTTTAATCAACTTCTGACATTTCAGATGCTAATGTAAATGGTCATCTGTTGTTCTATTCCTTTTTGTTGTACCTGGGCCAACTTTTCCTTACCATTGTTTGAGATTTAAAAGGCACTCCAATGCAATTCTGCAGGGAAAAAGCTATCTTACAGGAGGTAATGCGTTGTAGGGAGTACAGGTCAGAAGTTTAATCCCATACTGAAGGGTAATAAGGAGAACGTGGCACTCTGGCCTTAGGCTGTCAACTCCTGTAACCTTTTTTTATTGCGCTGTGCGCAGATGCACTATGGGAGTTGATCCTGCCTAAAGCCAGCAACACTCTTAAAGCATTATTTTGTACAAGTCCTTTTGTTGACGTGGTCGATTGTGTAATGTGTGTAACCAAAGCAATGTTTCGCTGGGTTAAGATTTGTCAGGGTCACCACTAACTGTTCTGTCCCACCCAGTATGGTCATAGCTCCTCGGTCTCTGCCTCTTCAGGACAGTGCTGCAGCTTCAACTTGCGGAAGAGGGCCACCCTTAAAAGTCGTTACCTTTGCTTTCTTGCAAGTCAAATGGCAGCGTGGCTCTGTTGGCTGCAGGCACGAGTTAACAACGCAAGAGCCGAGGAAAGTATTTGGCCGGAACAACGTAGGTGTGAGGCAGAAGGCTGGGTTTGTTTACAAATAGGTCCCAATGGCTGACCATCCCATCTAGAGACATTTGTTGCCTCTTTCCTGTTGACCCTCCCGTACTGCAATCAGTTGTCTTTCTTAAGATTCTCCAGTTCTTAGGCCAGCATAATATTAAGTCAAAAGGCGTAATTGACGATCGTCCAATGGATTGTTATTGTTGTTGGGTAATCTTGTGAGGAAACTTCTTGTTTCCCTGTGCAGAATTGGAAATGTTTACGGCCAGCCTAAAAATTACAAAACAAAAGTGTTTCAAGTGATTCAATGTGTGTACGAGAGCCATGTAAATAACGAAATGTATAAAATACTTGTAGCATATGTACATTTGCAGGCCAAGTTTGTGGCTTGCCCAAACAAAAGTATTTTTAGTAATAACACTGAATGTATAAGATGTGCTAAGGACATGTCTTGACTTCAATACTGAAGAATATTTTTGTTAAAAAAACTGCCTATAGCATTCATCAGTAACCTGCACTGTTATTTCCAGAGATCTTGCACATATTTTTTTCTATTGTTTTGTATAATGCAGTGTAGGGTGATATGCTAAGTGCACAAAGAAGTACAACTGAAACATCTATTTGTAAACTAGGAGACTTGCAGATTTTAAGTTCTGATGTGTTATCTCAGCAAGAATATCAAATAACTTGTCAGTGCCCGAATTGGAATCCCATGTTGAAGCTTGGCTTCTTTTTTATCAGGTGATAATGCCAGTTTGCCCAAGCATTGTCATGAAGTAGTTTAAACAGTCAGCTGTTCTTCCGCCAGCTCCTTGTTGAACTGAGCCCATACCACCCTCAACCCAATATATAATTTATTTCCAATCTTATTTGTCTCCTGTTCAGTCAAAGCTGCAAGTCTCCTAATGTTAAGTGACAATTGGCCTTTAATCTGTTCCTCTGAAACTTGTCATCATACATGAAAAGTAAATGCCCACTCAGATTTGTATCAATTAGATTCTAAAAAAGGAAATGCTGCACTTGATATTTGAATGCAAAATTAAGCCAAAAAAAATAAACCTCCCCCCCGCCCCCCATGTTGACTCTTGTTTCTTTTTTATTGGTACTTGGTGCTGTTGTCTTGGAAATGGATGTCGGTCTTCCAAAAGGATATGGTCACCAGGGCCAATTGTAACACTTGAATACAGTATACATTACCTTAGTGTAAACTCAGTATTTAACTGGGAACTATTTGTATATAACTTTCTTACTGATAGTAAAATGTAGCACTCCAGCAAAAAAAAAAAAAGTCAGTGTGTGAGGTCAAACTGAAATTTTATTTATACATGACATCCATGAAGGTAACTAAAAAGTACAAAAATATTGCCAAACATAGGGGAAGCAGCCATCTTTAGTGAGGCCAGAAATAAAGACGGTACGCCCTTGTGGAACTGCTGCCATAAATCCCTAAATAAAACGCAGGAGGAAAAAACAACTTGCAAGCTCCTGCTGCACTTATCAAACAGCTCTTCTGTACCACATGAAACAGAGAAGTAATAGTAGATATAGTTGTCAGTGTCGAAAGCTGAACAACATCATCCAAAGAGCAAGGGCTGTTTAATGGCCTCCAGATTTGCGTCCAGCCCAAGACCTGGAGCGAGAGCGTGAGCGAGACATGGATCTGGAATAGGAGCGGGATGGTGATTGGCCCACTGACAGTTTGTTGGAGCTGGAAGCTGGGTGGAGGTCTTCAGCTGGGCTACCGGACCTGGACGGACTCTTCTTGCGTTTGGGCCTGACTCTAGAGGGTGATGGGGAGCGGGATGGCGAGCGGCCCGGGGAGACTTGCTCGTGGTGAGCTCTGTGGTCACGAGGAGGACCACGGTACCTGGTTGGATCAACATTTCGATGTCTAATTTGAGTGTCACATAACTGCCTTGAGTTCCATCACCGAAACACAAATGAACCTACCTTTCATTTTCATGGCTTCTGCTTCGCCTGTGTCGATTGTAGGACCGGGAGCTGACGGGGGACAAAAGGTAAACGGGGTTTTGCAGGTAATTTTTTTAAGGGAAATTTGAGGCTTTGTAATTACATGGGAGTACTGTGGCCAAGACTTGAGATTTCAGTAACAGGTAGAAAAACAATCCAATACGTAACTTGTTCTATTGAGTCCTGCTCTTTCTATTTTATTTGCCACAAATTGTGGCACAGTCATGCCAACACAGACCATTTTGAATTGTATTGAAACCCACCTAATGAGTCACTGTTAATCTAAGCAGTCAGCTAAGGAAAACATGCACATAAAAAAACAAACAAAAAAATGTGTAACGTCATCGTTCATTTCCTCATGACAGGATCAGTCATATTGTTTAAGATTTCAATTTACCACTGCGGCCAACCTGAGACTTGGGTATTGGTACTTAACAGACTCAGAATCATTGTTTAATCTTTTGAAAACAGTTTTTTTATAGTTGCTTTCCATTTTAGTCTAAGAGTAACATCAACAAAAATGTTCCTGTTCCCTGACAAAGTACTGGGCTGGTGATGTCATACAGGCAGCGGGCCAGTAGAATGTTCACTGTGAAAAGCTCAACTGCTAAGCAAATCTGTTGGAACGTGTTTTTTTAAATTATTTATTTTAAAGGGGGGAGTTTAGATCCTTTCAGATTAGAAGGTTAATCTTTTTGACCTTTGACAGGGACTATAATGAACAGGTGAATTTCCCCGGAATATGGTATTTATTAAACATTTATGGACATATTAATAATGACATCCTTGTAAATGTGACTAAAATAAAAAAATCTAGGCACAAGGATGTTCTTAAAACAGCTACTTACTCTTTAGGACTTTCAGACCTCCGAGGACGCCTTTCATAGGAAGGGCTGCGGGACCTGCGGCGGTCATAGCTGCGACTCCGGGAGCGCCTGCGACGGCTGTCTCGGTCGTCTTCATAGCGTGAGTAACTACGTGGGGAGTTGCGTTCTTTGGATTTCATCTGGTTTGGGGCTTCAATGAAATTCAGACACAGACTTGAGGCACACCAAAGCAGAATTCAGTGCAGATTAAAACCCTGAGATATTGATCATCTGCAATCTTACTTTTGCGGTCTCCCTGGGCAAACTGGATCTCAATCTGACGCCCGCAAACCCATTTCCGATCAAGGTTGTGAAGAGCGTCCTCTGCGTCCCGGACATCTTCAAACGTGCTGTACTGTTAAGGCCTTTCTTTTTCAATTTTTTTTTTTTTTAGAAAGGTGGAATACAAGGCTACATACATGCACAACAATTAAAGAGACAAGGCTGTGAATCGGGCTGGTAGCATCAGTCTATCAAAGCAAACACAGCTACTTGACTTCGATCAGTGCGGGGTTTCATCAAGTTCAGGTGATCATTCAAGAGAGGGTTATAAAAAAAAAGGCTTCAGTCACACCTACTGTATTTACAAAACAAACTTGACATTAGGTCTAATTGTGATTCAAGCTGAGATGACAAGACAAATATTGATGGTGATCGGATTCAATAGGATACAAAAAAAGTTTGTCTTGTTACCTTTACCATGCTTGACTTTTGACCTTCATCTTGACCTTTAATGCCTTGGCAGAGGAACTTGAGGTTTCCTGCTTGTCTTTGCCCAATAAACACTGTTTTTCCGCCCTTTGGTAGACAAATGGAAGTCTGGGTGCTCTGTTTTCTCCTCTTTGCATCTTCATGCTTTTGCTCTCTTTATTTCCCAAATTTCCACTATCGCTTGTCGCCTGGGTGTCTTTGGCTTGAAACTACTCTATAACCGCCTTTCAACTTTCTCTGCAGTGGGGTCTCCAGAACTGTATCTTTACCATTCTGAGGCAACAACAGAAGAAATATTGGTTAGGAGTGTGCTTGGAGTTGGATATAATCTAGAATGCAAATAACATTTTGGAAAAAAGGATTTTTTTTTTTTAAGTCATTGCCTCTTTTGAGAAGCAAACAAGTGAATAGTCCTTGGTGTGTGTGTGGGGGGGACCCTGCAAAATCAGAATTAATGCAATACAAGCCATAAGTGAATACACCAAGTTAAAATGAAAGGAATAAAGGATATTGAATGTAAGCAAATCCTCTTGGTCGCCGTGTATAGAAGTCAAGTGGAATGTAGACATCTACAATAGGCCCATAACGACCAAACTCACGTCGTAAATCCTCTGGCCTAAAGTGTCATGAAATAAGCACATTTATTCCACTGGCTAACATGGGTTACGCTGGAGCTCGTTATGTTAAGTACAGGGGAGAAAAACACATGAGGCTGGAACAAGCACAGCAAAATACACTCCTGAGCCATGAGGTGAATTTTATGGTGATGCTGTTGAAAGCAAGTCAACGGTTAACTTGAAATAGACAGCAGATGGGTGGTTAATAATAGCATGCAATGTCTATACATATACATATACACATAAACATAAACATACAAACATACACACACACACACACACACACATACATACATACATACATACATACATACATACATACATACATACATACATATAAAACGGATATGTCGACGAGATTACGTACTATGACATTGGCGTGTTTATAATTATAACACTTTGTAATCGAGAGAAAATATATGCATACATGATCAAGTTAGATACTGACGCCACATGCATAAGTACGATGCTTTCAATGCGACTTGGGACATTTCACAAGCCAAGTAAGCGGACATAAAAGTAATTTACACCGACGAGACATACTTCAAAGAAGGCTTTTTAAATCAAATGCAGTGCCATGAAATAAGACGAGAGCAGTCGTTATTTGCAGTACGATAATCATAATGAGAGTTATAATTATTGGAATGCGCATGTATTGAAATACTGCAACGGCTCCGGAGAGACGGAACAACGGATGCTTGCAGTTAGCATTGGGGGATAACGATAGCTTATGTTTCCGAAAGCAAACTCGGTGTTTGCAAGTAGGTCACGGAGAAATATGGAGAATCTCAACCGTCGACATGTACTCCGGTTCACTATTCTTTCTTTTTGGCAAAAATAGCCGTCGCGGCCTCAGCTCTTTCGGCGGGGTTATCAAAAACTAGCATGCGTTAGCTAACACCACGCTTACGTAACGTTTAAGGGGAATAAAGACAAAAACGACGACACACACCTGGACTCATCGGCGATGTTTCTGACGAAGAGTGAGGTGTTCGGGGGGCGCAGGTACCTCGCCATCTCGATCCTCGATTTTCTGTAGGTTGATGCCCGAAAATACAGTTAGTTTCACCGTCTCAAAACCCAACGAGGCCTGGCCGTCTCCGAGGCGGTTTACCCATATACGTGGACAGCGTGCTCTTCTTTATGTCCCTTTCCGTCGGGCTGTAATTCCATCCAACGGTGTCACACCGCCATCCTGCGTCTACGGTGTGTACAACAGGACACCTCCAGTTGGTAAAGTTGATTTGAAAATATTAGAAAGTCCTTGACATAAACCACTGTAGCTCCGACATCAAATTATCCATCTGTTTTCCATAATCATATGATACCTTATTATGTCTCCGTTCATTGGAACACCCCTATGCATCTATAAACATGTCACCAGACTGGCGTATGGGAATAGAACTTTTCTTCAAAATAGGCGTTGTATTATTTAAGGATTCGAGGATTGTTGGAACTGTCATACCAGCACACCTTACTGTATGTGTTATGAAATTAGCACCTAGGTCCGGTTTCAAGCCATGTAAATCAAATAAACAGAAAAGCAAAGAACAAAAACAAATTTAAGGCAGAAGTTGGCACTGTTGGCACCAAATTTGCACGTAAAAGCAAGGAGGTTGTTGTTTTATAATGGCACCTGTGATAATGAAATGAAATAGTGCACCTTCACTGTCTTAAAGCGGAGTCCTTCATGATGTGTAGTGCTATCCCTCTGCATTGTGATGCATAGAGGTCCGAGGTGGTGGTAAGGTTGCCTCCCACCCTTTGCAGACCCTTCTTATCTGCAGCAGTGCAGCTGCCATGCTTCACCGTGATGCAGCTGCAGAGGATGCTCTCCACCACACAGTGATAGTAGCTCCTCAGGACCGGGCTCTCAAGTCCAGCTCTCCGCAGCTTCCTGAGGAAGTGGAGTTGCTGGTGGGCCTTCCTGACCAACCGGGAAGTGTTGGTACTCCAGGTGAGGTCATTGGATATGTGCACACTGTGGGAATGATCAGATGGACAGAGATCACAAATACGTCAATGCAATAATCAGGAGTGACGGAACCCGCAAGATACGTCACTGAAATCATGTGTGCCAATACAATCATAGTGCCTTGAACATCCAAAGACAAGAAGTAATAGATAATTATAAGAGTGTATGTGGGAAAAAAATTAAGGACATGGTTGCAGAATCAGCATCTCCATAAGAGGACAAGGACGAACTGTCAGTTGGGTTGAAAAACAAGATATGAGCGTGTGACAGAGTCAGGGGTGGAGAATACGAGCAGGTAACTAGGTCAAAGATAGCGGAAACGCAGTCTAAAGAAGAAATCAAGAAATCCTGGTGCATTTCCCAGTGGCCCACACCGGCAGTGCCTGTGAGCTCAGGTTGTGGGTCTCCAGATGTGCCTCTGTATCAAACTAAAGTGTTAACACAGAAGTAAGTCTCTGAGTGGATCTCCTCTTTGATCAACGGACTTGGGGAAGTCGGTGAACTTCAACAACACCCAGGTACCTGTAATTGTAGACCATTTCCACAGCGTCTCCTCCGACGTGCAGGGGAGGGGGGGGGCGCTTTTGCCTTCTGAAGTCCACCACCATCTCCTTTGTTTTCTTTGTATTGATGCAGAGGTTGTTATCTCCGCACCACTGCATCAGGTGTTCCACCTCCTCTCTGTAGTTGGACTCATCGTTGTTCGTGATGCAGGCAGCGAGGGGTCCCTCGGGCATTGTGCATCTTTCGTGTTGTCGTCCGTGATGCACTTAATGCCCTGCCACATGCGCCAGGGATCGTTGGTGGTGAAGTGGCCCTGGATTTTCTGGGCGTATGTTGGTTTGGCCTTTGCAATGCCTGCTGTCAGGTTCTTCCTTGCCTCCCTGAGTGCTGATGCCTCACCTGACCTGAACGGAGCGTACCTAGTTTTCAGCAAAGCTCTCATCTTAGCATTCAGCCAGGGTTTCTGGTTTGGCTAGCAGGTTAGTGTTCTGGTGGTGGTGACATCATCAGCGCATTTGGAGATGAAGCAGAGGACGGAGGAAGTGTCTTCCTCCAGGTCTACCTCCCCCTCACGTGTGGCTGCTTCTTTGAAGACCTGCCAGTCTGTACACTGAAAACAGTCCTGGAGCATTGAGGCTGCATATGAGCTGCATTGAGGCTGTCTGCCTTAATGTTACATATTAAAAAAAGTGAATGGTAATTTTCTTTCAATCATTTATTAGGATACATAGCTTTATCAACTGCCTGCTATTGCTACTTGTGACATACCTGTATATAATTTAATACTTCCAAATGGTGTTATCTTAAATTTTTACAACACTACAGAGAAGCAAAAATACTATGCCATTCTAAAGAATTTAATATTCAGCTTTTAAAAACATGTATTTCTGTGTGTTCTTGTTTGGGCCATTTTGTTGTTATCATCAGACTGGCTTATTGGAGGTATAAAATCAGGACCGTAAAAGGAGAATTATTTGCAGACAAAACCAATTATGTAAATTGTCTCATTAAGGTTTAGCACATTTTGCGCCACTATAGCTCATCCAAATATTCGTTGAATATGACAGAAGGTTTAGATCATGCGATCCACTTCTGCATATTGTGGCATCTCGGTCCTATTCCTATAAAAAGGCAGAGTCTCTCATTTTGATCACCTGTCATTAAAAGTCTTGTCAAAGATGAAAAACACCTTTTCCTGTCCATTCTTTGTCAATGTGGATATAAGAAGGCTCGATTAATTTTTCGTATAACCTTTTTGCTTTGACATTAGTGATAAACATATTCAGTTACATTTTAATTTTAATTTGGCTGAATTTGTCCTCCCTCTGTGAGATTCCTTCAGCCTTTCAAATTGTCAATCATTTTCTATTTTTGAATGATTATGGCTTTCTCTTCCTGGCCTCACTTGCCAATCAAACACACTGTCAGACTTGAGCAAATAGAACTATAACACATCTTCCAAAAATATAGGTTTCTTTTTTTGTCTTAAAAGATAGCAAAACTCATATTTCATTTAAATAGTCACTTCTTTATTTCCATTACAAGAGTTCACATTTTTTTGCTCTTCCTGACGAGTGTTACGGAGCCCATGGTCAAAGTCTGTGGAGAGACGAATATAAGAGAAACATTTGAATGGTGCCCGGGGCAAAATACACACAGCGCAGAATTGAGAACCAGAGAGACAGACTTGACTACCTCAACCATCTCTCCCGCTTTCAGCTCCTGGATGTGGCAGAACTTGCCAGTTTTGCAGACGAGTTTGCCACCCTCCATATTGACAATGCACTGCAGGTCACAGGAGAATGTAATACAGCATGAAGTTCATAAGAGAACGCTTACTGAGCAGTTTAACTGAAATTATTAATTAACAACCAAAGTACTGAGTGTACTTCAACCAAAAAAAAAAAAAAAAGGTTTAACTGAGACGGTGAAACAGCAAAGATATTGTAGGAGTTTCTGGTTAAGTAGGGGATTCTGCAGGAAATATTATCAATGTCAATGGTGCAATGGTGAAATCCCCGCAATCATCAAGATAACGGTTATAAATAAATGCAGGTGATGGATGCAATTGACTTCAAAAGACTTTTATGACACGGAGACTTTCATGCGTTCGATTACTTTTCATTTCATTTATCCTTCATGTGGGCGTGAACGTCTGATTAGATACAATACAGCACTAATACAGTAGAGGAAACAAACAGTACCATAAAAAGGTGCAAATATCAAAGTTCCAAACCTTAAGCGTCTTGCCGTCCATGGTGGTAATGTCAGCCTCCTTGCCGATGGTGAAAGAGTTGGTCACGGATTTTCCAGGAGTCTTGGACGTGACAACGAAGTTGTTTCCCGTCTGCTTAATCTCAGTAATTGGTTTGATGTCCTTCGCCAGCTTAATGATGTCATCTGAGAGTTCTGCAGAGCAAAAACAAAATTCGTTTGAACAGTCAAACAGAGCATCCAATTCCCACTTGAATCCCCCTTTTTCTTTCTTCATATTGACCCCTGTAGCCCCTCGCGGTTTGTCTCACCCATAGCCTTGAGAAACTCCTCGTAGTTCTCCTGAGAGTAGACTTGCCATGTTCCGTTGAAGTCCATGTCTTCCGGAAGGTTCGGTTTGTCTTGCAGTCGAGTCAAGCCGGAGGCTGAGACAGCGGAGTGAAGCTCAGTGCAAAGTGGGGGAACGTCAATGCGGCCCTGCACCTTCTTATAGTGGTATCCACCAGCGGCCCCGGGGGCCGTGTCTAATCAGTAACAAAACCAATCTGAAGAAATCGCTGCTGTTTGAACAACCTGGAGTTCACTTACTCCTGTCAGCGCCCGCCCAGGGATTATTTCAGATGGAATTGTCAACCACCTGCTCAGGGGCGTGTCTGGTGTGCACATTGTACTATTCACAAATGTGCATGATTATAATAAGCATTTACATTTAAGGTGATGCAGATGGGAGAGAAAGCAGCTCAGACAGAAAAAGAAACAGGAATATAATTTGGTTTATTCAAAGTAGACTCATTTTTTCTCGTATTCCAAATATTCAAATAGGATCCAATCCAACTTGAAAGTTTGACTGGACTTCAACATCCGTGCAACCTTTCCTCTGTGTGCTGTTGAACCTGGCCGGCTCAGTGAGGCCCAGGTTAACGACACTGTGGACTGTTTGCTCTTAAAACGCGAGAAGGAATGGCTCCTCCTGTTACACAAAGGAGCTCGCCCTCCTATGTTTTAAAAATACCTCCATGGAAAATAAAAACAAAAAAAAGTGAGCAAGAGGGACACATCGTTTCATTAAATATGATTCGATTTTCCCAGACAGCGAGCCCTAGTTTTCATATAGAACACAAATAAATAGTTCCAGATTCAGTGTGTAGCTTCTCTCTAATGCACAGTTGGATGTAACGTCCTAATACACTATTAAAAAAAAAATAAAATCATTATAACCCTTAATGATAGAGCAATCAAGTGAAGACTTACCCTTTTAATTACCCTTTTAATAAGCTCTTACATTATTGTAATTATTGATTATGAATGTACATGTTTTTTCCATATAGGTAGAAAATATGTAAATAATATCACCACGTTTGTGTGGTTTGTTGTGTTATTAGTGTGTTTGAGGGATTGTGTATGTGTTTGAGTGTTATTACTGCATTATCCTGCACTATCCTATGATGCATTTTAATTTCATCCAGCTATGAAGCCTCAGCGGGACCTAAGTAAGCGTGAAAAACTAGATGAAAATAAATTGTCCTCATACGGGGAGTATATAGGGATTGAGCATAATGGTATCTAGTGCAATGGTGCCTAGCGCCCCCTCCCCTTTAAGAAAAAGCAAACAACCAAATTGTCATGAATATCTTTATTTAATGACCCAAGCGGCACACTGATTATGTGTATTTTCCCCCAAATAAACAGAAATTCTTTCTGTCCTAATTCTCCCAGGTTAAATTCACTGCAAAGAGCAAACCCACCGTCATCATCCTATAGCAGCTCCACGGCGTTTGCCGGGGGCTTCTCACCGTGCTTGTACACGCTCACGGTCACGTCGACCGTCTCCGAGCCGTACTGGTTCCGCACGTAGATGCTGTATTTCCCGGAGTTTTGCATGACTACGTTGTTGACAGTGATGGTGCTGCACTTGGGCTCCTTTTTGATGAGAAACTGACCATCGCTGCTGATCTCCCTGTCATTTCGAAGCCAGGCGACCTCTGGGGCTGGCTCACCGTCGATGAAGCACGTCAGACACAGAGACTGGGGAGGAAAAAAAGAGCAGACACAAAGTGTGGTCAAAAAGGATATTATTCTATATTATGCATAAAATTGAAAAAAGAAATTCTACTGGAGCTGGTCAAGTCATTTCTTATAGAATAAGACATCATTCATGTACATTACAACGTGCAAGTGCAGTTGACCTTTGACCTCATGGATATGAAAGGTCTTCATTCATCCTTTTACAAAACCGCGAGACATTTTGTCATTATTATTGAATACATTTAGAAATATGGTGAAAACTCTAATCTGATATGACATTTTCCCAACATAACGTTATGACCTGGTTGGCCTTAACCTTTCAACTTTGACTTTGAGAAGCTAATCGGTTTAATCCAAGTGGATGTTTGGACCATTGTAATTGAATCTTCATGAGGTTTCTGAGACACTGCTTCCACAGAAACACAACTTTTAGATAGACAACTTGAAATCATTAAGTCTCCCGCCAGAGCTATCACCACTGCAAGGATTGGGGTATTTCACTATCTCTATATTTTTTGAACTGAAAAAAACTGATAAGAATTGGCCTTGATCATTGCTGCTGTGACACAAAAATAGCAACTACGCAACAAAAGAGAGCACGTTTTCGTGTGTTTACCTTGCCCTCCATGATGGCGACCGCATCGGGGAGACCCTTCGTCACTTTGGCCCGATCTACAGGAACAGAGAGAACCAATGACGGGCTGCCCACATCCACCTCGGACAGAGCTAGGTCAAGGTTTAACACTGAACCTGCGACTCACTTCTTTCGGCGATGGCTGCTTGCCTGAAGGACGGAAGCAAAAGATGGAATCAGGAAACCGAGCAGGGATGTTGACCATCACAATCTCCGAGTGCCGAAGAAGACCGGCTGTGCTTCTGCTTTACTCCGTTCACGCTGACTCATCAGGTTTTTTTTACTGCAAGTCACACATTCCACTTACTTTAGCCGCTGGTGCTCCATCATGGCATCTTCAAACACTGCAATAACACAATAATAATACAAAATCCCAATGAGACAATTCAGTTTGCAATTCAGAGATTTGTGTCACGGTAAATCAGCGTTTGTGACTACATTATTTTACTATGAATCCAAAACAACTAAAGTCTGAATCAAGACAGACTCTCACCAACCCTTGCTTTTGCACCGTCCAGATGTAGGAAAATAAACAACAGCGATCAGTGTGAAATGAAATCACCCTGCAGGAGATCCTGACTTCAAAGAAACTAAAATCTTTTTTTTCTTCATCCGAATTTAGGGCTCAGACTTGGCTCTTTTTATGCATATTAATGTTTGTAGATTGATGTAAGTTGGAAACACAACACTGCCAATTAAGAAATACTCTTTTGAGGTCACTGGGTCTTAACAATATTCTTGTTTATACCTTGCCCAGATAGGTCCAGACAGCGCTTATGCGTCTCATTGCCGTCAAACATCTCCAGGGTGTATTTGCCTTGGTCGTTCTCGGTGAGATTTGAGATTTCGATCCAGATGTTCTGCATGTTGCTGCCAGGCTTTGACCTGCTTTCCCCATCAATCCTCTTTTCCCTGCAAGAAAATCTGTGTAAATCTCACTGTGGGATGTAGAACCTGGCCAGTAGCTGTAATGGTATATGAAATAGCATCCTGAATTTCATTGTGACTGCAAAACTTATATTTCTGAGGGTGCCAGGCAAAGATCAAAAGTAATGAAAAAATAAAAATCTCTCTCCAGTAACGATCTCACTATCTCCAGCAGAAGGTGCTATCGCTCTACTTACCACAGAAGTTACCATTTGTCATATCTCAAATAAAAAGTAAAAGAAAATGAAAAAAAAAACCACAGAGGTTCTGCTTGATGTTTATGTAAAATGTTTTGCCATATTATGATGCCCTGGACAGCTACAGTTGTGAAATAAAAGTTCATGAGATGATGAGACACCTGGATATCGATGGTCATCAATTCGTTCAGTCATTCCTTCATTCTGTTGGGATCTGGGGTTATGAGTCTGTGTGCAGTTCCTTTCACCTTGCAGTTCTTCACCAGGGAGCCTAATTGAGCAGCAGCCCTGCAGCAGGATGACTTCAGCCGGGGTTCAGTGCACACCAGTAGATCATCAAACCTTGTCAGACTGAGGATAAGAGGAGCCTGTTGCCGGCCCTTCAGTGTTCTGTCGGCCAGACCCTTAAACCGACAGTGGCTGTTGCCCAAGGACTCGGTCCCCTGGATTCCAGTCAGCCCTTCCTGGTTGATCTTCATCTCCACAGTTAGCTCCATTAGCTTTTTGTTCCCAAGTCTGCATATCTACGCCTCTCCTCTCCTTGTGAGCTCCTTGTTCCCGAGCCCAGAATTCTATGTCTGACCTTTCCTCAAGTTCCTGAGTCCAGAAGTCTGTCTTGCCTTTCCTCGCAAGTTCCTCGTTCCAGAGTTGTATGCCTCAGCTTTCCTTGTTCCCAGGTCCAGAAACCTATGCCTTGTCTTTCCTCGCAAGCTCCTGAGACTCCCTTGGCTCCAGGAAAAAACCTGGACCCAGCACAGCCCTCCATTCATATCCCTGTAAATTAACGCCACCTCAAGTGTGTTCTTGCATTTGGGTCAGGTACTTGTTAAAAACCATTACGCAGTCTTTATCTATACTGCTTATCCTCCACTCAGGGTTGTGGGGATGCTGGCGCCTATCCCAGCTGTCATTGGGTGAGAGGCAGGGTTCACCTTGGACTGGCTGCCGGACAATCAGAGCTCCACAATCATTTACCCTCTCATCTACACATCATATGGAGGCATGTTGTACATATAGTACAATCCACTGAAGTACAGGTTTCTGCAACAAGGTGACTCTTTCCTCATTTAAATCCATAACACACCCGGGCTTACCTGAAGTACCAGCCTGCCTTCAGGTAGGTTATACAGTATTTGAGCGAACAGTAGAGCTGCAAACCCTCGGCGGTGCCCCGGACCCTCAGTGGACCGGCTGACAAAGCTGTAGGGATGAGACCATTTTGTATTCACCCTGGTTTCCATGGTGATCTTAAAATACGTTTTCAACCTGGGTGGCTCGACTTCATTAATATTCCAACAATCTGCAACCCAGTTAGTAAACATTTTTCTTTTTTAACCATTGTCAAGTCTCCGGCATGTTTTACGAAGGTTCCTGTCACTTTCATCAGGGAATAACTCACCGCACTGTTTGCTCAGCTTCTGAAGGAGCACATCATACTCTGCAAATAAATAGAAAACAGTGTTTTATTAAGGCATTTGGAGCCCAGTGAATAGTAAATACCAGATTAGAGGTGAGTGAGTGGGCTGAATGCAAAGGACATGTTAATCCCCTCCTTTGGACAGAACATCCCATGCAGC
>CAAKHD010013925.1:175878-196480 GCA_901007705.1 Fistularia tabacaria
GGGGGGGGGGGGGGGGTGAAATATCAGTATTTGTTCTCACAGCATCGTGTCGCCTCACCTTCATCCTGTAACTCCAAGGTACTGATGTCCTCGCCTCTCCCGTCGGACACGATGGCCTTGTAGGAGCCTGCATTTGTCTTGGTGACCTGAGGAAGAACAGTCCACTGTTTTTATTAATAAACCCGAAGCACTTTGATAACCACTGTTTCCTATTTATGTTTTGCTAAATATTTTAGACATTTTTATCATTGGTGAAATTGGATTTTGGTGAAGTCAGGACCCTCTGCTACTTTGAGGAGGTTTGGAGATAAACACCAATAGTAGCTCTCATCCTGTCTGGGAGGAAGACGAGACAGCCATGTAGGTATTTGGACGGTGTAGAAACGCGACGGCTCTTTTACCAGGATAAAGATACTCCCTAAATTAGATTTCTTTTTTTCAGACCTGTGAACATTATAAAAGGATATATTTTTATGTGACCCCATGAAGTCTCCCCTCCAACATCTTAATGTGCAGTGAGTAATTAATAAAGTACAGCGTATCCAAATATATTTCCTACGTATATAGTATTAATATATAGCTATATTTTGACACATACACAACTCTTGCACTGATTTCTGTCATGATGAAAAATATGTAATTTTAACATATTTAACCAGGATATTGTTTATATACAATATAAACAAAATCAATCCCTCCAGAAAAAAAGACAAAATTATATTACTGGCTTGGTAATCTGATCTGGTGATCATGTGATATCAATAGCTGATGAGCTGCGATGCACAACTCTGGAATTACCATCGGATGTTTTATCATGAAATACTATTGCCTTCCTGAATGGGTGTGTTCGGAGGGAGTTAAATGTGCAGCAAAGGTGTGTGTTTGTGTGCATGCTCCATGGATTTTGTGCTTTTGGACAAGCTCTCATTTGATCTGTAGCTAAAATGCTTTGGTTTTTAATTGAGCGTGAACCTGCCCGTGGAGCTCAATGCGAGAACCCCTCCCCCAGACATTATTCAGTTCTCAACCCCACTCCAGGGGGAACCTCGTAAAGCAAAGCCTCACCCTTTCCTTCCTCACTTCAACTCCTCGATTTACCAAGTGGTGATACATATTTTTCAGCCCTTCCCACATCCTTTTCCCCCTACACACGGTTGCCTTTGGGTACCTGCGGGATGACGAGTGCGCTGACCCCTGATGACTGGTCGTACACAGCCTGCTGCACCTCGGTGCCTTCTTTGAACCACCTGAGAGATGAATCCTTGGTTGTGTTTGTCACCTGCGTGAAGAAACAGAAACAAAAACCCGCAAACCAACATGTTATGGGTGATCCACCAAAAAGAAATGAGTTGCAAATTACATCAACATTCCTTTGCGTGAATCACTGAGGGCCATGATGAGTGAACATTCAGTGGTATTTGCAGATTCACATTGGAAATAGATTTATTCAATAAATTTGATGCTACAGCCCATAGCATGATAAAATGTTCAGTACAGACCTTGCACTTTATGATAAGCTCACAATCCTCGCTGATGCTCCACGACAAGAATTCCTCAAAATAGGGTCCTTGAACAAACAGAGCAAATTATTATTTGTCTATGGTGTGACCTTGCTACGATTTATTTGGATTTAGGGTTCAGGCCTGCCTCTCCACATCCCTCCATCCGAAGAGGTATCCAGACAAACCTTTCGTAAAATATACCTCCCGACGACATCTCATGAATTTGAATATGAATATTTTCTTGCAGACGTATCATCGGTGCCTCTTCGACTGTTTTCTTCTGCAGTGGTGGCGTGAGAGTCGGTGAATGTTGCATCATTCGAATACATATTTTTCATTGATGTGCGACGTACGGTGGCAAAATATCTGATCTAGGTGCTTCCATGACGGACACGTTGTCAAACATAAGCATGTCGCGGTATTTATGTCCAACACGAGATCGTATTCGTCGGAATTGGGTCACCTTAAACCGCTTTGAGTAAAAGTTAAATATTTCATGGGTTCAATGTGTGTGTGTGTGTGGGGGGGGGGAGAGTTTGAAATAAGTGCTCGTGGCTCTGCTGCCGAGGTGTTTGGGCGATCTTAGTGGACATGATCTTCACCTCGGAATTAATTAAACCAGACCTGTGCTTTTCTTTCCCTCTGAGAAGAACTCCGAGCATCTCACCTACTTTTCAAGTGGGTGATGTGACACAGGTGCTGTTGGAGGAATTGGTAATAAACTCGGATTTTCATACTGATTAGGGATTTTAATTTGAACAGTGCAGCCACTGCAAATTGAGTTCACTGTCCGCGTGCGGGATCTGAAGACCACTCACCAGACTTTCTCAGATGGTCACGCCGCTTCGCATGAGCCAGAGCCAGCGTTTGACGGAAATCTGGGAGAGAGTCAAATCAAGGTTGTCACATATTATGAAGGAGATTGAAACGGGGGTCATCGTTTTCACTGCAAGACGCCGGAAAGGTCAAAGCAGGTCGACATGCATGATGATTTCCTGATTTCTGACATAACCTGCCATGTTAAACAAGATAAATATGGTTTCTGCAGTCAAGGGAAGTTAATGTGAAACATATGCTTGTATTCAATCAGCATTAAAGCATTATTATTATCATAATTATTATTATTGTTGTTGTTGCTGTTGTTGTCGTCATCATTATTATTCTTGTATAACTTTTGTCAAAATATGAGTCTGGCAATTACTTTAAGAAGGTGATTAATTTTTTTTTTTGCCCTTGATGTTCAGCATTGCCAATTTGACTGCAGTGACTGCAGTATCAATGAAATTGCTCCTTGCTTTCTTTCCTTTTTTGGCTCCAGAGCTGGACCATTGCACTGGTTGGATACTAGACCATGCTTTCATAATAATCCTAAGAAATATGGGGCTTGGGGGGTGGAAATGGAAGGTGAATTAATTGCTGATCTCATTTGAAATTCCCAAAGACCTCGAGGCCAAACACGAGAGAGCCATCACAAACACTGTGGTTCTATGTATATATATAAAAAAATGCATATATGTCATTGAAATGACACCTGCTTCAGAATAAATTAACATATGGATGATTTTACATGTTAAACTGAACCGATATGAGCCACCTCTTTCTTAACGGTTGTGATTCCACTTTAAATCTGTGACATTTGTGATGTCACCAAGTCCGATTTAACCAAATTAATGGCTTGTTATGCATTTTTAAATTTAATATCTAATTATCTTGGATCATTATGGCCTTCATAAGCTTCAAATGGTATTAGTAATTATCTTTAAACATTAAGTAAATGTCCACATATAGGGACAAGGCTTTTACTGTACAATTTAATGCTTGCATGTATTTTACACCAATCTATTCTTGTTGTTATCATCTTCACCCCTAACATGCAGTCCACTAGTAACCATGAGGGACATGTGATTAAAATTCTAATGCAATCAGATGGTTAGTTCACTGTAAATGTTTCTGATTATGTTCAAACTAACATTCATGCAAAACTACAAATGTTAATAAACACCATGAATGTACACAGGACTTTTTTTTTCCATCTCGTCCCCTTTAGTGTCAGGATCTGCTGCAGAGTAACTGTGTTTTTTATTTTTTTACTTAATGTACCGTATATTTAGAGTTTTTTTCGTCCCATAACACACTTAACAAAGGCTCAGTCACAGACTCTGCCTTGTTCAGGACAATAATGCTCAGTCTTAATTTGCACAGCCACTTGGAGGTTGTAGTTATAATATTGTTGTTGCAGTTTGCGTGGTTATTTTAATTCATTCATTCATTCTCTATACTACTTATAAGGGTGCTGAAAATAATCGACTCAAAGATGCACCAAGATGCGGAATTGGACAATTCGAAATCGATGCAGTTAAGTCATATAATACATTTCGAAATTCAAAATAAAACGGGTTTGTTGGTTGCATTTCCCGTTTGTGCCTGGACATCAAAGTCTTAAAGGTAAAGATAGTGCGAGCACAGAAAAAAAACCAATTAAAACAAGATACAGCATGGCGGAGGAATGAAGCAGCAGCGGCTGAACCGCAGTAAAAAATCCAACAATATGAAGGTGAATATCTGGGAAAGTTTTATTAAGTTCCCGGGAGGTGTCAACTGGACAAGACCCACGCCACTTGTAAAACTAGCTCTTCAAAAATAAGATACTTCGGTAACACCAGTAATATGAGGAACCATATTCGCTGATGGCACGCTGAGCTAATTTTAGCCTCAGATTGATGAGTTTGTGAGAAAGTTTTCATCAAAGTCCAAGAGAGTCCTGAGGATAACTCAATATATAGGAGCTTTCATAGCGAACGACTTAAGCGGGTTTCACCAGCTGGTTAAGACCCTACATCAGGATGCATCATATGATCAAATTTGAATCGTGAGGAACTGTGGGAGGAGACCTGAGATCCTGGGGGAAACCCACTCAGAGTCTGAGAGAGTGTGCTCACTCCACACAGAAAGGCCCCAGTCGGAATTGAACCGGGACCTTCTTGCCCTGAGGCTACCCAGTGAAAATGGAAAATAAGTCACAGCAGTTGTATTGAATTGTGCTTATGAACGTATCTGAAGTGGTCAATGAGAGTCACACACTATTAGAAGGGGGAAAAAAAATCATGTGCAGTATGTAAAGACAGGGTTTGTTAAATATGTCTGCAGCTGATGTACCGTAGCTGTAGCTTTTTTCATGTTTCTCAACGTCTCTCTTCAATATCACACAACAGGCAACATGGCGACACGGCGACAGACGAGCGGATGGCTCACATTCATCCACGAACACCAAAGTGGACTGGTTCTTGGCGCGGCCGTCCGCCAGCTGGGCCGTGTACGAACCCTGGTCGTCTGGCGAGAGCTGATCAATCAGGATTTCCACCAGACCTTTGGCCTTGTCAAAGTTGATCTGACGATGCTGTAGGAAGGGCAAACAGGCATCACGGCACGCACGGCGCGAGTAAACCCGTGCGCATCACAGTGACAGGGAGACGCGTGCAATTTACTGACCTGTTTCTATTCAGGCTGGGGGAAATATACCTTCCCTCAGTGCATGAAGAGATTCCAAAATGTAATGCACTTGCAATTTCACAGAACAGATGAAATAGTCTGCTGGCAGTGCACCCAAACAAACACTGTTTTTTTGTCACAGCTTTCAGATTCATATGCTTCACATGTCGACAGACCTAACCAGCAGATGTGATTTGTGATGTATGGAGACCTGGGTGACGGAGGCTTAATCAGCCAAATGGATTTCGAATTTCCAAACATCAGCTGCGATCATTTCGAAGAAATGTCGTAATGCAAGCGCTTCTGTTCAGACGCAACACTGATATCTGGAAATAATTGAATAAATGAAGATAAAATACGGGCCTGGAACGAAAGCTGCTGAATATAAAGTGGTCATCTGTCGCATATAAAAAAAAGAGCCAGCAGAAAGAGTTGTAAAATATAAAGAAAGAGGATGATTAGTCTTCTTTCTGGAACATGACGCTTATTTCAGTGGATTTGATGAGAGCTAACCATTTCTTCGCCAGCTGCTCTAAGGCGCTCCGTCAAGTTGGGTTTATGTTGCTCATGTACTAATTTCATGTCATTTGAGAAACATCTAAATGTATATGACATTTCCAAAGGCAGGAAATACTCCTTTTCCCCATTTTTTTCATCTTGGTAATGTTATATTTGATCAATAATAATAGGAATGTAATGAAACTTGTTTTTCTTCCCTACTGAAAATAGATACAGTTGTTTTTCAGTGGTGATTTGCTAAAATAGGTGCAGGAGCTCATTGTAACCATCACAGAAAAGAGCCACATGATGTATTTCACAAGTGTCATCCAGTCCTTAAGTAGACCAGCAGGCTGTCACTGTTGACTCGCTAAAATAAATCTCATTAGGAGAACGTTGAATAAAATTGCCAGTGTGTTCCACCTCTGGCACCATTACTTGCCATGTGTATGGCCTGACTATTTGGTTGACAGCTCAGCACAATAACATAAAGTAAGCCCAGATGCTTCCTCACTTTACACCTAATATAAATCAAATAGTTTTGCAACTTCTGTAATTTACCTGTGTTGCGTAAGGACAGGTGGGAGGGACTGTCTGGGTGTCGCAGGGAAGCTGGTTCTCAATGGAGTCTCTAAATTTGGATCCTAAGTATAAATCCCTTCCTCCCCGATATCCCTCCTGCTCTTACTTGTCGCAGCCCTGTTCCATGTCACGGCTTTACCAGCATTTCATGCGCATTCAAATATCTGAGATCCAGAGTCTTTGCATACAACGCCGTATTTACAGTTACGCTGACATTAAGACTATTTAAATTAAACTTAAAATGCGCAGTTGATTTTCACTCAAACTTTTTTTCCTCTGACAGAAAGCAAAAAGCCTCTCAGTATAATAGGACTTCTCCAGAGTGTGGATTTTTTTTTTTTTTTCCACAGCTATTACTTTCCATTGTGAGGGTCTTTACAACAGCATGCATCAAATCCTCGAACCTGACAGGGGTTCTTTAGACGGCTAAGAAGGACCCGCGGTGGCTTCTTACCGGAGCACTCGAGATTTCTCTGTCGTTGAAGATGAGACGCAGCTCGGCGGCGTCGCTCAGGCTTTCTGTCTGAAGCCAAAGCCGCACCCTGCCTTCTTCAGACACCTCCACCTGCCAGCCCTTCTTTAGGGCAATTACTGACGGAGGGAGATTAAACCGAGAGAGTCGTCACAGAACTGCGTAATGTCTTGCCCTGAAAATACTTTGCCCGCAGAAGCAAAAATACCCAAATATTCTTATAATCAATGAATGGCAAGACATTGGTGGAACTATGACTCATTATGGAAACAGCACTTGTAAAGATGCATACATTAATATTTGTTGCATTCTCATATTACTTCATTCATTCATTATCTTTTCCATGTATCATGCATCTATCTGCACTCAGGGTCACGGGGGGTACTGGAGCAAAATGGCATCATCTCGGCCTACATTTGATCTTAAAAATCAAGAACCATATAGGTTTATTTGATGAAAATAACCTGAGCAAATAACTGCCCCCCCCTTTTCATCATAACAAAGAAAATCAACACATACGTGGATTTCTGATTTGCCAGCTGAGATCTTTGAGTTGTTTCAGGTCTGCAAAAGGTAAGGTGACTGAGAGTTAATTCAACTTAAAATCACACGTTGGAATGTATTTTGCATATTTGTGTGTTCTGAGCTATAATTATGTGTTAGAGGGAAAAGCTTCCGTAGCTCTTAAATATCAAAGTTGCTCTCCGATACATCCCTGCTGCCGTCAGCTGCTTCTTGGACACGAGACAAAATTAAACTGAGCTGTTTTATTCATCGTGACCAAGGTGAAATATCAATTAAACACGGCAGCTCCTTGCTCGGGATTCAACAGCGTGCTATCTTTCGCCGCAACCTCACACAGTTCAAGAATCAGAGAGGTCGGCTTACCCTCGGCAGTGAAGTCGTAGCTGGATGAACATTCGGGATCGTCTCTCACCTCCATCGTGTAAAGACCCAGGTCTTCCTCTGATGGGTCGCTGAAGGTGAGAACCGACCTGGCAGACAAACACAAAAGGCACATCTGGATTGGGATTTCGGCCGTTTGGTCTTCTAACAGCCCTGCAGGTGCCGGACGCCCGGGAAACTCGCAGATGATATACTCAGTCAGCTGTGTTGATGGTTGAATTTTTGAAAGGGTCTATAAAAGTAGATTGTAGGTGTGAAGAAGTGAGTGAACGGCTGGGTGCCTCCATATGCTGTTTGCTGGGTGCCGGACATGGTGTATATGAAATGCATGAATGAATGAATTGGCCACTGTGACTGTACTACTTTGGGAATGTAGTTTAAGAACCCCGAGCAGGTGTGTTTTTTGTTGGATAGAGAAACTGACAACTGTAACATTTGGAAACCTGTGTTTCCTGCGGGACGACCTGCACCTGCTGGTTTTGAAGTTTTTAAGCCCCAAAAGGATCGAAACCCCGCAGGACAACAGGTGGAGATATTGTCACACTTAATCCAGTCGCATTTGGATGAAGTTCAACGATAAATATGCAAATATTTACAAAGCTACCTGTCACCCTTGGTGTGCACCTGGGCTCTCCCTGCATCAATTGGATCCCTGCAGTTCTTTTTCCACAGACACTCGCTGCCCTCGGTCATCTTATCACACTGGTATCCCAGATAGATGAATCCGTCGTCGTCCACACCGATCTCGATGTTTTTGGTGCCTGAGGATAGCAGACTCCGAATTTTTAGGAAGTTCAGGAAATTTTACTCCTGATGATTACATAGACAGAGATGAGTAATGCAAAATGAATAGTCTTAATATTCTGCTGGATTTTAAGGCGATCACATTACTTTACTTGCACACGCTTTTATATATTTTCAAAAGCATAATCCATATGTCAATGTATATAAATAATGTTTGATTGGTTCCTCTTAAGGAAAAGGTACCGGATAGAAATCAGCTGTAGACTCAGTTATTTGCAGTCTCATCTCAACACCAGCCTGCTCCTCCCTTATTTTTTGGATTTCCTTTACTTTTTCATTCACATCTCAACCCCCCTAACCTGGACTTGTCAGCGCCGTGACGGGTTCAGATGGCAGGGAGGTGCTCCCCCTTCCTGCCTCATTCACAGCCGACACACGGAGACGGTAAGTTCGACCCGCCTGCAGACGCGAAACCTGCATGTCATCAGAGACACATTAAATGTTAATGGTCTGTCGGTATAATACATCATGATTATTACAAAATGTTCGGCAACAGAAACACAAAGACGCCTCTCCTCGGCGAATAGCTCCAAGGTGAGTTTTTATATTACAGTTTATTGGCATTGCATCGGCATGTTCCCCTTGTTAAAACAACGAAACAACAAATTCCTGTGATGAAACCTTGCCGATGCATTAAATAACACGTTTCCCTCACAGGTGTGAAAATAAGTAGCCTGTAAACATCTTTACAACTTCACTCACCTTGTAATGCATGCCGGACACAGGCTTGTCATTCAGAGCAGTCCAGTCGTCCGATTGATCGCCTTGGCTGATTTCCAGGAAATAGCCAGTGACGGGACCCTGGCCCTCATACAGCGGAGCCTCCCATAAGAGCACCAGTGAGTTGTTTGTCACCTCCCTCAGCTGCAGGTCATAGGGGCAACCTGGGCGAGAAACAGGCCATAAACAGACTGTTTGTGCAGGGAAGATGACAAACATTCTTAAGTGCGCTTAAATAGTACATTAAAATGCAAGGAAAACTAAATGCATACATTTTTCCTGTTAGATTTTACAACGACGGAAACCCGTGTCACCTTGGACAACTGATCTACAATCACCTTTAAGCATCTCATGCCTCTGAGTCCCAATATGAAGACATTACAAAGGTTCTCCACAATTTATTCCACTCAGCTTTAATTTGTTGTCTTTACATGGGGACATTAGTGCTCACTAGTGGCAGCAAGCTCAAATGACAGTTAGTGACTCCCCATGTAGCAGATACTGTTGTTAAGATGATCCCAGATCTCATCTACTTTACGGTATTTAACTTTTTTATTTTAATTTTATTTTTATTTTGCCCATCCTGAAATACTACTGAGGAACTATTTATCCAAATACATTATACAAATGAAAAAAAACAATATATAAAGTACAGAAATATGAGCAAAATGTGTTTGAATCATCAAAAGTCATTGTATTTGAAATGTAATCATATGACTGATATATTCTACCTACAGAAAATTTCTAACTAATTCCTCCAGTGGAGCTGAAGTTTAAAGTGGTATCAAATTGTAATATATAACCCCATTGGTGTACTTGAGAGCACAGCTGAAGTAAATGTACCTGTTGCCTTCCAATGCAGTTTGTCACGTGGAAAAGACATAAAAAGAGAGGCAAGAAATAATAGTAAAGTGAAAAGAGAAACAGAGACTATCTTTAATCTACCCCCACCGACTACATGTTGGCATGTGGTAGTTAATTTGCTTAATGATTTTTCGCTCACTTTTAAATTATTAATGGCATGGTGGGAAGACCATTTGCAAAGATTAATGAGCTGCGCTTTTAAAGTGGCATGTGTGAGAGAGCCTCTCTCCATTTTCAATATAAATGTCTTGGGGAACTGATACGAGCCCAGCCCCGAACTGCGGGCCCCCTCAGACACACGACTTCGAACGAAATCCATGGTTTCGTTTTGTTTGTGACAAAATACGTTTGTATATTTGGTGCCTTGCTCAAGGGCACAGAACGCCAGAGCGGATACACAGCAACAGCAAAAATAGTATTGGAGCATAAAAAAAATTAGTTCACAGAAGTTTTAAATAACTCTCGGCTATTAATATCTGTATAATACATTTGAATGCGGACCTCGGATCCAAACACCACAGTATGTAGATTTCCTCCTTTCTAAGAACATTAAGTGGTTTTTCTGTTGCGTATACTGTTCTGCATGCTAATGGCCTCTGGCTGAAAGATTTCCTGTACATTCATTTCCCATTTCGGGTTCAGAGTTATTTTATTTGTTTCTTTTACTTGTTTGAGAATGTTTAACTTGCTAAGATTAATTCGATGAGTGTTTTTTTTTTTCCTTTTGTTTTTTTCAGGTGAGCTAACTCATTCGCCTCACCTGGTTCTGGCATGGTCCACTTCTCACACAGGAAGGCTTCACTGGCCCCAGAGGGCTTCCCGACGCCTGCTGCGTTGGCAGCGAACACGCGGAACTGATAGGAATGCCCACTTGTCATGTTGGACACCTGTGAGGAGAAAAAATTAATTTGAACCTCCAGAGAATGGTTTTCTTTGTGTGCATTTTGAGCATCTCACATCTATTTGTGAGCAGTAGAACCTAAATAAGCATAAAAAGTCAACATAAATTTCGACTTTAAGGAAGAAACGAGGTGCAAACCATAAGGGCAGAGGGTTGGCGATATGTGTCAGAGCAACAATGTCAGTGCTTGTTTTTCTTTCGCCAGGGACCAGAAGGATGCTGGCAACGTAGAGGGGATGGTGTCGGGGAAGGATCTTCCGGGACCCTCCGGCATTAAACTCGGTCCAGTGTTAAAAGTGTGGCATAGATAGTCAGGAAAGGGATGGACGAAGGCAATCAAGATCTTCCTGTACGGGTACTCGGGAGTCATGGTGACACAAGAGATAAACACAGGGTATGTGATGACCCCAAAAACCGGCGAATCAGCGAGTTGAAATACACCCGGGCCAATGACAAGAGATGGGAGACACATGTGCATCAGCACATCTGCGTAAACTACCCAAGTTGCAAGGGGAGAAGAACGCAGGGAGGAGGGGGACAAAGCCAGGAACAGAGCAACTTGGGCTGCTAAAAATGCCAGTAAATGCACACGCTCAAGCTTACCATTTAAGAGATTCAGGTTAAAGAAAGTGTTGACATAAAGTTGAAAAGTTTAAGTGAGGTAGAATGAAGCATGGGGAGTCATCAGTCCTTCGCTAACTTTCAGTTTTCTGGTCTTCAAGCCAAATGAAACTGCTGAAATATCAAATTATACTGAATTTATGGTTGATTTGTTCTTTAAGGCCACATGACAGCAGACAAAACTGGTTCTGACTTACATAATAATATAGGGAATACACTCAGACCCTCTGCATTTCGTAACAAAAACCTTAATTTGGGGGAAAATTAATAATTTACATGTTTAAAAAAGCATTGATATTTTGTACCAGTGAATCAATTTTTGTATCAAATCTCTATTGAAAACAAATTAAATAAATAGATAAATAAATAAATGAATCATTCCCCTAAGATTAATAGCGCTGTGCGTCAGATGATAAAACATCTCATATAAATTTAAACGTGACCTATTCCACTGGAGATCTGACTGAGATCTGACCTTCGGGAAAGCCTGGATCATTTATCATATTTTATAGGGGCTTATATCCCCCTGTTGTAGAGTAACCCCTTTCATGACTGGAGCAGGCATTTTTACAAGGTATTACAGTCGCCCAGCTGCTGCCACAGCACTTTTCTTTTTTTATTTTGCCGGGGAAAGGAGGGGATCCAGCCTCATTGATCGGTTCATCGATCCTTTTCACAGCCACTTATGTTTTAAGGCTCTTATCTCTTGCGAGACCAGTAGTGAACTCGTGACGCCGCTTTTGGCGCTCACCCACTGACTAATTGACACAACCAGAGGGAGCTCATTCTGCAATGGCTGAAGCACAAAAAAACAATTCCCACCCCAAACAAACTCTATCTTCATTGTCTACAGATCCTTCTTGAACCACATTTAGGTCAATAGACAACTTTTTATCAGCTGGAAAAAAAAACAAGTTTTGTTGCATATTGTTTATCCACTAGATGGAGATCAGGCTGCATTTGATTATGTTTCACGTTTTTCATCCTCGGGGAGGGGGATGGGGGGGAACAGTTTTGGCTCCCGGCTCAGAGTCCATCAATTTGTACCAATGAAGTCATAAATCACAAAGGCAGATAAAACACTTTCAGGAGGTGCGGGGTTGTTGTTTTCGTGTCTCCATCCGAAGGCAGGGCAGCTTCCCGGTTTCTCCGGCCTCAGGACCATGGCGTTGATCTTGATATACAGAAAGAAAGGGCATACCTTTCTTTTCTCACTAATTGACTCTGCGCGTCCCTCCTCCCTCCCAGGAGCAAAGAAACAGCCCCTCACTGGTAGGACATTCACACAAAGCCCAATTATTGTAATCTCTGTAATATTGCCAAGACAGGTTAAAGATTGAACTTTCCTGTGGGTATCCATGGACACTGCTTGTTGCCTAGTGACACGGCTAATATGGAAACAGGAGCTTTAGCCAATATCATCATTGTTTTGAGGTGAGTGCTAATGGGAGCGTTAACTCAGATTAGTATAATTAGAATAAAAGTATGCCTTTGTTTTCGTCTGCAGCTCCAAATTAGTTGCCTTACTTAATAGATCTTTTTTTTTTTCAAAAATGTCTTTATTATATCTCCATGCAGCTACGGATACTGCAAGTTGACATTTGCATGACAACCTGTTGTCCTTCTTGTGTATGAAGTAAAAGTAGAGACCCGGTGCAGGCAAGGTAGTCCGGAGTTTGGCAGAGAGGATTTTTCGAAAACTGAATTGAATTTCAAAATGAATTAAATATTTAACCACAATAAAAATGTAAAAAATAACAATAATCAGAAACATCTTTCTTTTAAACATTTGACCGTTTGTAAGAGATGAGCACAAAGTCACTTGGACATTTTAAAGGAACTATGCTAAGATTTGAAATTCAAAATTTCAGCGACAATCAGAAAGCAGAAAGCAAGTTAATTATCATAACAGAGATATTCCAGAAATTTAAATGTCTTAATTTTAGTTAAAATCATTGTGTGTGTGTGTGCCTTTGCTCTTTGTATGCCTTAGTCACTGATTCAGGATATTGGGAAATGTCTGAGATTCTGCAGCCCTCTGCTTTTAAATCCTCTGGCGTGAATATGCAATTCCAGAGCTCTCCTGACCTTCGTGTGCCTCTCTGTGACCGGCTTGACGTTGACCTCTCCCCACGTGGTCCCACCCTCCTCCCTCTGGTCCAGGTAATAACCTCGCACAGGGTCGCCTCCGTTGCGGGTGGGAGCTCTCCATCCCAACACCATCTCTTCTCCGGTGCACAGCAGCAGGGCGATGGCGGATGGGGCGGAGGGAACGGCTGGAATGGAGGCAATCGAAAGAAATTATATGCTTGCGAAAACAGGACAAATACCAGTAACTCTCTCCTTGTGTCAAGAGTTGCAAAGTCTAGACTTTAAACCTCAGAAAAGTATTGAAATACAGCTGCTATTCTATTCCTCCAAAGGGTCTCAGTCTGGAGAACCTAGCTCGTGGCCATCTATCTTTGGAAAATGTCTGAGAGGCAGAGCGGATGTGCGGCTCTTTTCGGGGTGAAAATGAGTCACAATGGTATGGCACTTTTAAAAGAACTGCACAGGAAGTAAGAGGGTCAAAAAGTAAGACTATCAGACTAACGGGCGGTCATGGACGAGTTTTCAGCTTCCTTTTCTTTATAATCTTTATCTCAACACACCCGACAGCTTGTTAGATGTTCTGGAGATACTCAGATGCAGATGGTGTGGACACGTACGGAGGAGGGATAGTGAATATATGGGTAAAAAGATGTTGAGGTTGGACCTACCAGACAGGAGGCTCTGGAAGGCCGAAGGTAGAGATTTATGGATGGAGTGACAGAGGACAGGAAGTTAGTTGGTTTGGGAGAAGAGTTTACAGAGGAGAAGGTTAGATGGAGGCAGATGATTGGCTGTGGCTAGCAGCCCAAACGACCCTTGACCCTTGGGACACAAAATGTTACCCTCATACATTTGTAGGATTGTTTTGCCTGGTGAATGATCCTGACTTTGACAAATAAATGTTTCTGTGAATGTGCAAGTATTAGCCGGGTGACTAATCTTTCCAACTTTTCTTTCCTCCCATTGGATCATTCAGGATTTTTTCGCAGCACTTTTGAATCACAGCAGTCACAGTGATGTCCAAGCAGTTAATTAGTGCCAAATGCAGATATATGACGGGTTGGTGAGCTGCAGACACCTGGACAGCTGCTACCAGAAGTGTAGAAACTGAGCTCTAACAAAGGTAGAATAAATACTCAACACAAAGTAGGATATTTATGTCTCTTAAAAATATGAAATATGATATGAATATGAAAATATTGTCAAAAGTGCTGCGGAGTAAACAGATTATGGAACAATGGTCACTCATTTTTGTGCTTTCCGGTGACTCACAAATTGCCGCCTTGATCTTGATAGGGAGGGACTCCGGCGAGTAACCGCTGTTTCCTGCGCCACTCACCGACTTCACCCGAAAGACGTACTCCTTCCCGGTCTTGAGGCCATGAGCTATAAACCTGGGGGAGATGTGGATGCAGTTCGGACACATTCAGGGAACAGCTCAGTTACCTTCGAGCTATTTGATGTCACACACACACTTAAGATCTACTCACTTTCCCTGAATTACAACTCCATAATAAGCTGGAGTGTAACAGTACCGTAACAGTGTGGCAAAAAAAAGGGGTTGTTCACCTGTTACGGGTCAAAGGTTTATTGTTGACAATATTCCATTCTTTTTTGTCAGTCTGTTTGTAGTACAGGTAATATCCAAGGATGCCGATTTTGTCTTCGGGCTCCTGCCACTGAAGCATTACAGAGGTGTCGGTGTCTCTGACGGCCATGATGGACAGAGGCGGAGCCGGAACGCCTGATGGAGAGCAGGTAAAAACTCAGACGAACTTCAATCCAAGGTGCTTTTGATTCGCAAACTTTAAGAAACAGACGGATTTCATGCAGCGATGCACTTCAAGATGAAACGTCTGATTTGCTAAGATAGAATCGGAAAGCTGATATTGTAGGTTGTTGCCTTTTTGACCCTCGGATACTCGAAAAACATAAAATAAAAAAAGTCCCACTCTCATATTATCTAATCAATTCCTGATATGAGATCTTGGAGAAAAACAAAGGTTCTTATAAATCAATCAAACCCTCCAGTTCAATTTGTGTGTGTGTGGGGGGGGGGGTGAAAGAGGCCCCTCTTTCTGCCATCATTGTCAGATTTTGTCCTGATTTATTTGAAGTAATAGCAATTCAAAAAGATCATTTACCGCAGGGAAATTGATTGCTTTTTTTGGCGCTGTGGGTGAATCTTTATCTTTGTCAATTATGTTTCAGCAGACTCGGCTCTCTCGGGCAGC
Source organism: Fistularia tabacaria (assembly GCA_901007705.1). Taxonomy (NCBI): domain Eukaryota; kingdom Metazoa; phylum Chordata; class Actinopteri; order Syngnathiformes; family Fistulariidae; genus Fistularia; species Fistularia tabacaria. The sequence goes on from CAAKHD010013925.1 coordinate 191,563, forward strand.
TGTCTGTATTTTGAGCTCTATTCTTAAGACAAGGTGTCGGGGAATGAACGACAGGCTATTTCACAACACCTGAAATTGTTTTCCTCGTGTTCTACAGATCCATATATGACACATACGGAATGCAATACGATGCCCATTTAACTTCCACCTCATTGAAATAACACAAAATACCTGGTAATATCAACTCGTGTGCATTTGTTTGTGTATCCGCGCTTGTGTTTTTAAGTTCGAGACTTGTGCCTTTGGCCTTCTATAATCAAACTCATGGGATTTATAAGGGATTTCAGCAACTTTAGCCTCCTCATTGCAATCATTGGATGGACCCCGAGTGAGTCTAGGGTTGAGAATATTTAAAAAAGGTCAAATATTCATAAAAAAGGCTGCAGTTAAATGTGAAATAGTAGAATAAAAGTGTCTTTCTCATTCCAAGTCTTCTTTGCACCCTGCTATTGTAAGTGGGAATTTCCTGGTCTTACTTGCACATTTGAAATATCATAGATATTTTTTTCCCCCTTATGACGTCTTAGTTTAACAAGTGACCATTGTCACAATGGGAGGACCCCTACTTCACAAAACTGGCATGTTTCATCCATTTAATTTTTCATTTCCATAGGTCCTTCCAATGCGACATTAAACATAAATGAAGCAAAAAAGTGACTCTTACCAAATAATATGGACTTTGAGAGTCAAGCTGCAGGCCATCCTAAAATCACTCGGCGTCTATTGATTGGCCCCCGGGCCAGACTTTGGATGTGTCTGTTCAGTTTTGACTGCTGTTAAAAAGGCCCCTGGCTGTTCTTCACCTTCTCAGAGCCACCGGGGCTGCTGGGGGCGTGGTGGGATTACGCATTCACAGCTTGTGCTGTAACATTGGATTTTTTAGACTCACATTAAATTCAGCTAAGAGCAGGTTTTATCGATACGGTACTTCAGGGTGATAACGCAACCGCAGATAATGCACGTGAGATGATCACGTTGTTTCCTTTTTCATCCACCCGTGTGGCATTTTGAGCTGCACAGTGCTCGCACGACTAGAGCGGCTGCAAAATGAAATGTGGCATGTTGGACCAAAGTAGCAGCTCTACAAAATGAACCTGACCTTTACAGGGTGGCGCAGACATAAGTGGGTACAAGTACACAGCAAAGGCTCTCTCACCTTGCTGCTTTCCCAAGGTGATGGGCTCGCTGGGCTCTGAGGGGTCGCTGACCCCGTACTTGTTGATGGAGCGCACTCTGAAGCAATACTGCTTGTCCTTGACCAGGTCAAATACGGGGAACCTGGGAGAATTTACCACCGTGTCCAGGCTGGCAAGCTCCCAGCTGCTCTTCCCTGCCGACGACTGAATCATTCCCACAATATAACACAGAAAAAGAAATGTAATCAAAAAGGCACTTTCAAAAGAATAATCTACTTCAGAGATATGTTTGTTGTTGAGCGTCCTTCATTGGAGCTGCATAACTGCTTGGAAAGTGAAATATTCGGATTCTGCCTACTTGCCATCAAACATAATTTCAATCTCATCGTCATCAAGTAAACTAATCAAGAGAATACGTAAAAATGACAATTTTTTTTGAAACTGCAAAGAATCACCTGAAATGTATCAAAAATTTGAAGAAATTATCTAATAATTTGATGTAGAACAACTACAACAAAGCAGTTCGAAATTCAGAAAGAAATGACCCAAACTGCGAAAGAAATCAGCTTTAAAATCAAGCAAGACAATCCACTCATATTTAGAGAAATGGTTTGCAAGCAACATTTGATGTTTGAAATATCCACCGTCCACAGAAAATCCCAACAATGGAGCGGGCGATGTCAAAGAGATCAGCTGTCATATAGCTTGCCCAAGGCCTAGGTGCATATTTTCATTAAATAAAAAGATGCGGGGAAAAGCAGACTTTGGTCATTTAAGGTGCCTTTGACAGATTTGACAGTTTTATTACCTCGATAACTTATAACGGCCCAATAAAAATGTATTTCCTGTGGCGGTTTTCTGATTATCCGAGTCGGAAGGTGATGAGGTTTCCGGGCTGATATTGGATGGCTGAGGAATTTATTGCTGTAAAAGGACTTGATGTGTATATGTTCGAGTTGATTTAAGCTTCAAATGCAGCATTAAAGAAAAATCACATCCCCATCTGCATCCTCCCTTAGGTGACGCAGGACTGACTTACCCCGAAAACCATGTTTTGTTCGTGGGAACAGGATTTCCACCTGGTTTTGAAAGTTGACGAATGGTCGACTTCAAAGGCCACAGCCTGAAAATCGGCGTCAAGGCGTTTTTCTTTTTTAACTTTGCCCACAGATATTAAATTACACCGACACGGGTATGGAGAAATGTATATGTGTGTGTGTGTTTTGCCCTGTTGTGTCTCTTTAATTAGTGCACATTAATACTGCGCATTTCCCAGGGCTGGAGCGGACAACATCAGCAAATGTGTTGGGGAGCCGTGATGCAAGAATCACAGCGGTGGTTATATGCATGTATGTGTGTGTCTGTGTGCGTGTGTGTGCAGCAAAGTCAGGCTGACCCGCTCCACGTAGAAGGTGAGCGGCTCCCTGCCTCTGGGTTCGGGCTCGGTCCAGCTCAGCACCACGTACGTGTCGCTGATCTGACAAGCATGGACGTTTGTGGGAGGGAACGGAGCTCTGACGTGACCTGCAGAGCGAAGAGACGAGAGGAGAAGGGTGAAGAACAGAAGGATTCCTCTTTCTCCTCTCTCTCTCTCTGAGCCTTCTTGCCTTTGAGGATAGATTTTGGACTTTGTAATCAGTCTTGTGATCAGTCTTTCACAGATGTATCAATATATATATATATATATTGCTGACATGAAATAATGGCTAACATTAACAAATAAAATATGTGATCAGGACATAGTTTTGATTCTGGTCCTGGTTCAGTTCAGAGGGGGTGCCTTTCTGTGTGGCATGTGCGATTTACAATTTCTTTCAGATATCACTGATGTAATTTGATGTCAGTATTTTTAATCACTTCTACATCTGTCTGGCATCTCTCCCTTAAATGTTAAATATTTTGAACTGAAGGCTGTTCAAGTATCACTGAGTTTAAATGTAAAAACAACATTCATTTTTATATTTGACTGTTTGTTTCCATGTAATGTCAACCAAGGGATAGAGAAAGTATGGCTTTTCACTCACTGTGGCTTTCACTTTCTGTAGCTCTCTCCTTCTCCTTCCTTTTTATCCTCCTCTATTCCTCGGAATCTCTATGTCAGGGTTATCGTTGCCTTGCAACGGCAAATTCTATTAACAAGGGTCTTTATGCCGTTAACCTAGATGCATGACTACTCTTCACCATCCCTTGCTCTCTCTAAGATAAAAAAGCTCCTTAGCCGCCACAACTACCGTAGCTTTTAGTTAAGTATTACACTGAGGTCAGTTGCATAATATGTATATTTTATAAATTCAGTTTTGAGTTGCTTGGCTTATGACAAATGTTGGGATTCATAGAAAATAATTTTAATCTCAAAGATGTGACTCAGGGATGAATCTTTGGACCTCTTTCTTTCTCTGAATTTACGGATAATATTTCATCCTCTATGAATGAGCGAGGTATTTATTTATTTCACATTGTGATCCCGACACTGCTCTTTCCGCTGTTTGCGACAGCTCGGCACCACGTTAAAAATCTTTATGTTGTGCTCTCTGGTCATTAATCAAAAAGGAAATGACAGAGGTTCTTATGCAAATACTGAAAAGATTGCAGAAAGGAAATATTCAAGAATTTGGACTGAAGAGAAGCAACTTTTTTAGAGAATATGAACTTAATCAGACAATAGACAGACAATGATAGTTGAGTTCATTCATTCATTGTCTGTATCGCTTATCCTGCACTCTGGGTCCTTTGGCTGCTAGACACACAAATAGTCATCCAAACATTTATCCTCTCACATCTGAGTAATTGAGGTTCTCCTGCATGTTTTTGGACTGTGGGAGAAAACTGGAGAACGTGGAGGAAACCCATTCAAACACAGGGAGAACATGCAAACTCCACACTGAGCCAGACTTGAATAAGTAACCCTCTTCCTGCTAGGTGGAAGCGCTCACCACTATGCCACCGTGACGCCCGCAATGATAGTTTTTATTTTTTATTTTTATTGCAATTGTTTGCTTTAGGTGCATTCAATGTTTGCCTGTTTGTTTGGAAATGTGGCCTCCATCTCAGCATAGTCATGCTCCAGATAAATATCGGACTGATGGATCTGGGTGGACCTGAAACCCCGTGTCAGTTATAAAGATGTTTCAAATTCAAACTGAAAATTGGGCCATCTCACCTTCCAGTTCATCTTTGGTTATGATGATTTTCCCTCTCTTCACTTTGACGGCTGTGAGAGGGGGAGAAAAAGGAGAGAAAAGGGTGATAAGGAACAAAAGAGATAATGAGACGGCATGAGCATCGCTGATGAGCGCGTTAGCATGGTGACAGAAAACAACATGGAAGGATGGTGAGTGGGAGGGAGGCAAGTCAACCTTCTGTCCGTCCTTCATCTGTGTTTAATGATCCACAACAACTGACCAGAGCTCTTCTGCCCCCCCCCACCACACACACAGACACACCCTGGGATCTGTGTCACGTCTCGTTTTCTCCACACTCAATTGCTTATTTCCTCCACCATTTGAAGTATTTTAACAAAAAATGCAGATGCAAATAACAGGGTAGCACTGCAGCTCTCAATCCAGGAGCCTTGACAAATGTATGAGATGAAAATCCCTCAAAAACCACATCTGTTTTCCCTAGCTCTTCTGATGTGTATGTGTGTGTGTGTGTGTGTGTGTGGGTGGGTGTCTGTGTGTGTGTGTGTGTGTGTGTGTGTGTGTGTGTGTGTAGATCGGGAGAGCACACGTGTGAACTCCAGACACATCACGCTATCGTATGCCGTCTTGTGTTAAAAAAAA
>CAAKHD010013925.1:213630-238237 GCA_901007705.1 Fistularia tabacaria
TTCAGCCCAAAAAAAAACCCCTGAATTTCAAGTTTTGACCCCCGCGGCCAAAAAATACTTCCCCCTCCCCCCCCCCCCCCCAAAAAAAAAAAAAAAAAAAAGAATCGATTAAGGCCAAAGGATTTGTTTAGGACTGAAAGGCCCATCTTTGCTGATAAGATTATTTTTTCCAGTGAATCTCATCGGGAAAAGTTATCTCTGAAAAGTAATAATTAAACAATCAAACTCTGCAAGACTTTTAATGATAAAATAGGCCAGAAATTTATAATCAAGAATAGCTTGCTCTCATGTGATACACTAATCTCATCAAGTTAATGTAACCATTGCTTAAAATGTTAATTAAAAAAAGAAACAGTATCTCGATGTTACAAGGCTAGGAAGACAAAAATGTGATAAAGAGAAATCCGCTATGGCATTTTTACAGTATTTTCAGTCATTTTTGTAATGCCACCTGCTTGCGAAGGGCCTTTTTGTCCACACGGGTCCGCATCAGGTACCGGCTGTCGATCACGCACATCTCCATTTTCTCGAGCTCATTCCCAAACATGGTCCACTTGTCTCTTACATATTCTTCATCAGCAGCGAGGGTTTCCTTCAAAACATCCCTAGTGGAATTCCAAATAGGTTTTAATCTTGCATGTCTTGCCAGCTGATCCTGACACAGATCACGTACATTCAAAATCAAGGCTCTAATCTCCTGTGAGTGGAGCGTTTGTTTATCCTGCACTTTTAATACTTCCTTGCTGTGTGAGATCGGTCAGACCTCTTTGACCGATTTTTTTTTTTTTTTGCAAAATAAACGTTCGCATATGGCACAATTGATTTATTTCATTGGAAAATATTGTTGGAAATCTCATGGGAAATTTAGCCAAGCTAAAATAATAAGTAATAATAATAATTTTCCCCACATACATCATATGCTGTTATCGCCAGGGATCATTTGATTTGTTTCTCTCGTCTCTTTTCATGTTGGGACGACGGAGCTGTCTCCATGTTGCTTTTACACTGATTGCTGTCATTTGCCCAAGCTGCCAATCGCATGCAATAGCATGACGTCAAAGTTCAATCTCTTATAGAGAACAAGGTGTAGAGATTACTGTGTTTAAAGTCCTCATTTGGGAATGCAGGGTCACAAGGGTTGATTCTACTTTTAGCACAAAACACAGCTGCAGGAAATAATTTAGTTTAGAAGTCAGTTCCGATCTTCATTAATTCATTCATTATCTAAACCAATTATCCTGCACCCAGGGTCTCTGGGTAGCACAAGCTTGTCCCAGCTGTCATTGGGCAAGAGCAGGGGTTGCCAGTCAATCACAGGGCCACATATAGAGATATACAACCATTCACCATCTCATTCACATGTCTGAGGAAGTTAGGGTCTCCAGTGAACCTACTTGGACTGTGAGGGGAAACCAGAAAAAATGGAGGATATTCAGGCAGACGGAGAGAAAACGCAAGCATGCAAAAGACTCCCTGTTCCTTCTAACTGTAAGGTGGCTATGATAACCACTGCGCCTACCATGCATGTTCTGATCTTACTCTCGAAAAATAAGCCTGGTCCCTGGGAGATTCGACAAAAGATCACATCAGGGAAAAAATGAGGTTGGGGGGGAATTGGATTTGCAACCACAGTGCTTGAAGTCTGAGAGGAACAGCAATTTTAAATCAATTGTTTTTTGCCCCTACAAAAATGTTCCTCTCTGTCGAGATCCATTTATAGACAAATACAAGTTTTGTGATTTTTGACATTCACTTGTGAAAATCGTTTATCATACCATTCACATGTCATTTTTCATCAGCGCTATCCGCTCAAACAGTTATTGAGATTTCACTAACTGTAATGTGTGAAACCTCAATCCTCACTATCTTAGCTGATTCTGGCTCCATGACATCTCCTACATCATTTTTTTTTTTTACCTGTCCACATCTGATTCTGCGAATCAGAGTCCTGCCCAAATAACATTAAGGGTGGGGGTTGAATTTGCACTTGTGGGTTTTCATTTACGAATACATTTTCTTTTTTAAAAACTTGTTTTCTTATTGATTATCACTATCTTCAAACCCTAGTTTTTGCATTTATGTTAATACATTTTATCTGCAGCCAATTACCCACCCCTCAGTGCACATCCAGCCGTGAACATCCAACTGAGAAGGGTGTATGTCATTGCCAGAGGGGATGGCACCCAAGGCCACCGAGTGACTCGCAGTCGGCGGGCCTTGACTATTTGATGACTGGCAGATTACCACAAGAAATGCAGAAACATGACCTCAAATATTCACCAGCGTGTCCGAGGTTTGATCACCACAAGAGACAGATGGTTGAGCACATCCCAATTCTTAATTCAATGGGAGCTATGGGCAACCATCACTAAATATACTAATCAAAACATGCATCACTGCGGCAGTGTTGTCTGTTCTGGAGTGCTCATTCGTCTTTTGGTGTGGAGATTGCATTTTCTCCCTGTGTCTCCATGGGTTTCCTCCGCATTCTCTGGTTTCTTCCCACAGTCCAAAAACATGCTGTAGGTTCACTGGAGACCCTAAATTACCCAAATGTGTGAGCAAATGATTGCTCGGTCAAGAGGGTTTCCTCCTCATCCACGAAGCCACAATTAACTTTGTCGCACACAACAGAAAAATCTTCCATCAAAACATAATTTTACTCATTTATTTTACGCAAAATATAGTACCTGATTCCACAAAGTGCTGTTATCCGCTGTTGACAGTATTGTCTAAACAAAAATAAAGTTTTGTTTTCTAATATATCAAATATTAGGCCCAAGTTACAACATTTGCCGAGCTCATCTCCTCTGCCAAGACACACTCAGAGGATTTTTAGACATGAAACAAAAAGGACATTATCATGTAGGAGATGTCAAGGAGCCAGAATCTGCAAAAATAGCAAGGATGGAGGTTTCACACATTACAGTTATGGCAATCTTGATTCCTGTGTGAGCGGACGGGGCTGATGAAAAATGACATATGACTGGTGTGATAAACGAAATTTCACAAGTGAATGTCAAGAATCACAAAACTTGTATTTGTCTCAGAGGAACATCTTTGTAGGAGCCAAAAAAACTGATTTAAAATTGCTGTTCCTCGCAGATGTCAAGCAGTGTGGTTTTGCGAATCCAGCTTCCCTGCGATCTTATTTTTCTGATGCACTCTTCTGTCACATCACCTACCGATCATCATTAGCTTAGTTCAAGAGAGTAAGATCAGAACATGGCAGTGCATTGGCTAGTGCTTCCATGTGCTATCCATATGTAAATGTGTATGTATATATGTATATGTGTATATTGTGTATGTGTATATTGTATGTGTATATTGTGTATATGTGTGTGTATATATATATACTGTTTTCTTTTTCTTTCCCTCTAATGTTGCTGCTGCAACACCCGAATTTCCCCTATGGGGATCAATAAAGTATTATCTTATCTTATCTTATCTTATCTTATCTTATCTTATCTTATCTTATCTTATCTTATCTTATCTTATCTTATCTTATCTTATCTTTCCACCTCACAGCAAGGAGGTCCCTGACTCGATTCCGACAGGGGGACCTTTTTCGTGTTTGCATGCTCTCCCTGGTTTCCTTCCACAGTCCCAAAGTACATTCATTGGAGACCCAAGATTGCCCAGACATTTAATTAGATGGTAAAAGGTTGGATGTCTCTATATGCAAGAATGATTGTTTCTATGGGACGTGTGAATGAGGGTGTGAATGGTTGCGCGGGTCTATATGTTAAAAGTCAGCTTTATTGTCAATTGTGGTGTGGCCCTGAGATTTTACTGGTGACTGGTCCAAGCTGAGCTCTGCCTTTCGCCCAATGACAGCTGGGATAGGCTCCAGCCCACCCGCAACACTGAGTGCAGGGTAAGTGGTACAGATAATGAACAAATGAATAAAAATATTTGCTGCAAAGAAGTATCTCGGTTCACATAGCTTGGAGATGGCTTGATGAAGGAACACCAGAATTATGGGCTTCATTTACATTTTCTGATGTATTGCACTTTTTCTGTGAGCTGACAAGACCAACAGTGACGGCACCCAAGCTGCCATCACTGTTGAGATCCCTGCTTAATAATTTAAGTGTTGCTCCAATTCCAGATTTTGATGTTTCTCAGTTGCCCAAGGAACGTCAAGAACCTCTTGCAGTTATGACAACCTGGCATGCCTGAACCAGCAGGATGATTATCAAGTTGTATTAAAGCACGTGGTAAAAAAAATATGAATGCCAATATTCAATAAGTAACACACAATTGGAGCGGCACAAAACCATACACAAATCAAATCAAATCAAATGACACGGTCTTCCATCCTGTTGCATTCAGGCCCTTCCGGAAATAGTATTCCAATCCCCAAGAGCTTTCATTTAGATCCCCCCGGTCCTTCCTCTTCTTATTAAACCACATTCTATCATAAGTGAGGAAGAAATGTTCATCCAAATCATATTTGTTCAGGCGTTCATGACCTGCTAGGAACTTTCCAGTTGTAAATTCAATGCAAGAATCTGAAGGTTGATCTGGGAGGGAAGGCTAAGTACAATAGCGGTCAGGATAGATTGACTCGTTGATGAGAAAGAGGCGTTGGGTGGTTTGTAGTGGCGGGCCGTGCATTTCACATCTAGACCTTCAGTAGTGCTCCATTTATCAATCCACCCCTCAATAACTGTTTTCTAAAAACATCTTATTATGCAGAGATGCAGTATAACGAGCCGGTACAGAGATAACTCGTGTAGCCATAGTTAAGGCTGTTTCTGAAGAAACAAACCCAGAATGCACAAGTCTCCTTCTACTGCAGCTACAACTGCGACACGCATAAACAAGCAACAATAATACCCTCATATATTTCAATATCATTTGGGAAAATAGAATCATTTAACTCACCAAAAATTTGGTTTATTTGTACACAAAATCCATCCTCCTTTCTTTCCTCAAAAAGCGTTTACATACTCTGTCGTCTGTCGTAAAGATTATCCGTGTGCTTCAGCCGTACCCTTTTGTATTTCTGGCATAAGCTTTAATTCGCTTTAGGGCTGAAAATTTTCGCTTGACAGAAGCAGAGGACAAGAAGATGGTCAGCGCCACACACACAAATGTGTGCAGCTGCCCCATGCTCTACAAGTTCTAAGTGTCTGGCAGTACTCTGGCGTCTTGTTGCTGCCTTGTTGAGGCAAGTCAAATTTACAAACCCAGTGTAGCTCCAAACGACATGTCGATCAGTTGCAAATAACAAGCACTCCCAGCAATATAATTTGCAGTATTCCTGTGAGCCAGAAGTAGTTCATAGTCGCTCATCGTTGGCGGACTGAAAGTGCCGGACAAATTCTTTTCCTCGCTGTACCTGTCCTGCTAGCTTCGGAATTGCCCGACCTTTCTTAACGATGTCCAGCTTTTCTTGAAAAGTCCATCTTGAAAATGGCTTTGACAATAAATCTGCAATCACATCAATTTATTTTCCTCCTTCAGCTGTCATGAGTTGACAAATTAGCTATTATATGAACACAACTATGGCTAGAACACTCTCTGACTATCTAATCAAAGCGGATGTGACACGCTGACGTTACATTATCCTTCTAGAAGGCCTTGGTGTCGCACCTCAAAATCTGATTGGTTGAAACAACAGTTTCATCGACACTTATTTTTTGTCAGAGTGCCTGTGAATCTGATTCTGCAGGCCTCCAGTCAGATTTCTTTGACTTTGACTCTGCCTGGCAACAAATATTGGCTGAAATGCTTTCATATGAAAATACATGTCTGAAACAGCACAGGAAAAATGCTTTGAAAGTAAGCAGACAGACCATTTGGAATTATTTAAGAAGTATTCATGGACAAAATATAATTACAATCAGTTTGTGATTCAGATATTTTCTAGGCCAGCAGAGAAGGCCTTGCAGGCCCTGACGGCCCACCACTGCAAGGGAAAGGGGGTCTAATGAGAAGCCAAGTTGGCTGGGTTACATCGTCGCAGCTGAGGCCCATTACTGTCAGATGCGTTTTGTCTTTAAAGAGTTGGCAATTTCACCCTCTGTGACTTCCCCTTCTTCACTTTCCTCTCTGTCCTAAAGAATCACCCGCTATTGTGTGAAGGTTTTGTTGTAGATTTCCCCTAATGGCAGCGGACTGGAAAATGTATGCGAGTGACTGCAGAGCAGTGAAAAATCAAATAAGTTGTTAGCTGCCAATCTGAAAAAAGGTCAGAATTTATGAGGAGAAAAGACACGACATCCATGCTGTGATGCCAAATGAGCCTTTTTTGCCCTCAGTGAGAAAAGTCACAAATCCTCCCACTGGCATCAAGCAAACTGCGGCTCCAGCCTCACAAAGCCTGTTGTTTGCCATGTTAGTGCTGATCATGGCGGAAAGGTGGATAAGTACGAATGACAGGTTATGATGTCCACTGATTTCCCCTGTGGATGTTATTTTCTGATGATGATACGAGGTTCTCTGTCTCTTTAAATACAGTGACATCTGTCTATCCATTTATTTACAGCTGCCAACCACTTGTCAGGCAAAGCTCCCATTAATGGTTCCAAGATACAACGTTATTTTTAGCATTGATAGAAAAAAAATGAAATAATATCAGCCAAACAAGAGACTTCCAATCCCATTCATCACAATGGGTCTTGACTGGGGGAACGGAAATTAGAGCCCACTGCTGAGTTTAAAAGCTAAAGACAAGAGATTTCAAATCTAAATGGACTGTGTGACACTGAGATTAAGGAGGGCGGACAGTAGAAGGGGTTGTTCCGGTCAAGCAAATGAACTGACAAGGCGAGCTAAACCTCTGTATCTTTTATATATGTGCATATATGTTATAATATATATATTTACATTTTCATAGTTCCTTTTTTACATCCTCTCTGACACACAGGAGCAAAAGTCCTGTCATGGTTGCATGATAATAAGACACTTGGAACGTAAAAGATGTTCTCTCACGTGTCATCAACCAAATCCTTTAAGATTTAATATTTGAATATGGGACAGATGAAAGGGGAGTTGAGTTCAGCCGTCGGGGAGATCGACGACTCATTTCAATTGTTTAGTGAATTTGTATTTTTATCACGACCAGTGATAAAAAAGATAAAATTTATGTGCCCTTTAGATTTGAATAATAGCCCGGTCAATTGTTAGAGCAGCGGGTCGTCTCTATTGTCTTTAAATCGTGTCAGCAATCAAACCAGAGGATCCACCTCTCAATCAGTGCAAAGGAACAAAGTTCTGCAGCGCTTCTTGGTCGACTGATTATGGATTATTGGTTTTGGGGAGACGGCGACACAACAAATGATGGGCCACGTACCAGCTCACCTTCGACAGAGGAAAAAAAGGGGCCCTGATTTCTGTGCTCGGATGAAAGGGAGGCTGAAAAATACAGCTCTGGTTCTGTAATATCTCGCAGGGCGAAGCGCTACTGAATTTTGATCCAAACCTCCTCCTCACATCATTTGGAGATGGAGAAGATGCTGTGGCGACTACTGATGAAGTATCACAAATCATTCAGGAAGGAAGTCATCAGGGGTGAAGTGGAGGCTTGCTCACCCTCTTTAGTGTCAAATGAGAAGATGGGGCTTATTAGACATGGCTGTTGCCATCTTTCATTCATTCATTCATTATCTATACCGCTCATCCTGCACTCAGGGCTGCGGGAGCGGGGGTTGAGTCTATCCCTACTGTCATTGGGCAAGAGGCAGTGTTCAGCCTGGACTGTCACATGGAGACAAACAACGATTCACTCTGTCATTCACACATCTGTGAAATTTGGTGAACCTACAGCAATTTAGGAAGACACCGGAGAACCTGGAGGAAAGCCACGCCCACATCGGTAGAACATAGTGATCCATAAAGTGAACCCTCCCCTGTTGGAATCGAACCAGGGACCCTCTTGCTGCACAGTGCTGCTTTTCTGTCGCCATCTTGTATGCGTAAAAGACTTAAAAAATAAAAAATAAAAAGATCTTCTGTGATTTATGAAGTATCTGCACAAATAACGCCGCATTCCGCCTAACTTGGGCATTTTGTCCTCCTGGATGGACACATTTTAGCACCTGCAAGCTGCAGTGACGGCAAGAACCAGCTTATACTGTGAAAAGGATACTCGATGATCACTCGCTAGTAACTCCTGAAACTAAAATTGACATACATACATTTATACATTTTCTAGGTTGGGTGTCAGCAAATCAATGCATTGTTCCAGCTATTGTCACGTAACTCTCGGCGCTCCTGTTGATCTTAGTACGAGATCATTAGTGCCTGTCCCTCCTAACCCTCATGCCGTCTATCACACTCTCACTTTTTTACTTTACTCTTACTTTTTTTTTCCGTCTGTCCTTCTCTCTCGCTCTCTTTCTTTCTACTTCAAGCGGTCGAGACAGAAGGCCGCTAGCATTGTGTTGGGATCCATTCAAGGTTCCTGCCGGGAAAAGGGCAGTTTTTTCCTTGCCGCTGTCACTAAGTGGCTTGCTCCTTTGGGAATGCTGGGTTTCTGTAAATCATTTTAAAGAGCGGGTCCAGACCAACACCACATGGACAATGCCATGAGACAACTGTGTTGTCATTTGGCACTATGTAATTAAAATTTGACTGGATTTGACTTTTTTTTTTATTTAACTTGTTGTTTTTATTCATTCATTCACCAATATCATTAGTTTGACATGTCATTAAAAATGAGAAGATTTTTAGCATCGGTTGTTAGATAATTTTCTGTCACAATTCTATTTTCTGAGATTCTCTGTACTTTTCCACTTCTCTCTGAACTTTTCCCCATCTCACCCTGAGACACACTCCCATTGATGCTCTCACTCCTCTTGATCATCCTTTGTCTTACAACGGCCTTAGAGATGAGGTACCATTCCACATTCCTTCTTTATCTGTGACACTTCTTGTTTATGGGTAGCTCTGGACTTCTCAATGCCTGTATTTCTTCATTTTTTAATAAAAGGGACTTACTATACCCAATAAAGCGGAGTCCTGCCGGGAGAAAAGCAGAAACAGCCTCCGTCTCTGTTTTTCTCCACTCCCCGTATATAAAAACTCACCTCAAATACAATAGGGCTCATCCACCATGACCCTAGCCTTGGACTGAGAGGATGAGGAGGCTGCACTGTGGTTCCCGGGGGTTGCCACCACTACCTCGGCTCAAGACCGTCCTCAAAATTGGTCACAATTAACACTGATGCTATTGTATTGTCCAGCTGTCACATTTCCAGCAAGACTGCTGGCCACTTATGCCTTTCACATGCACCACTTTTCTTAAAGAGTTCCTTTTTCTTTTTGTTTTTGTAATGCCTTTCTAGTCCATATCCCTCTGATTATTACACTTTCTGATTATTTCAAATCAGTTTTTAATAAACTGTGTCTCATATCTCACCATGTCCTGTGACGGGGGAAACCCTCCGTGCCGAAAATCTCCTTAACGGACATCAGGTCAGCAGGGATGATGGGACAGTAATCGGAGTATGAGGCCTCTTCATCACTGTCACAGCAAGAAAAGGGGTAAAAGAAAGAACAATTGTGATTGATCAATACCAAAAATATCAATAAGAAGTTTCAACAGTCTTGGTTTTAACATTGGATGCTTTCATTTTGTCACACGCTACTTGTGGCTCATTATCCAATACATAGTCCATCAAGCCATTGCCTCCTCTGCCGCTAGACAGCAGCAACTGCTCTCCTCATCTTGGCACGTAGTGCACAAGAGGCCAGTCACCAGTGAGTCATGCCGTCAAACACAATAAACCCAGAGATTAATTTATTCAAGCTCTGCAGGGATTCGGGTTATAACTGGCAACTCTGAACTATAAAAAAAGGAACTGGCTTAAACTGACGTGTTTTTGGACGAGTCTTCCTGTCGCTGGAGAAGTTAACTTTGAAAAACAAAAAAAGGCATAAAAACAAAGAGCAAGAAATCATTAAAAGCAGACCGTCTGAAGTATCTCGGTAGTATTTTCTGCAGTCGCACAATCTGTGATTCAGTTCAGCTCCAGGATAAGCCACCAAGGTACACTCGGCCGCAAAGAAGATTTGTCGCTGCTTAGTATAAACACATGTATTTTTTTAGACATTACAACAGAACTTGCAGAGTCAGTTAAGCTCGTATTTAAGCAGGAAAGGCAAACACGTCATTTCTTTTTCTTCTTCTTTTCTTTCTACTGGAGATCCAACTGTCGTCTCCAGCCAAATTTGAGATTAGAGTGAAAACATGATATCTGGGCTTCATTGTGTCATCCAGCTGTCAGGCATTATGCCCTCTTGTCTTGAGTTATTTGTTTTTTTTTTTCCGCCCCGCTGTTGCCTTTTGTTATCTTCCAGTCTTTCGCTTGGTTGCCTCCTGTATGGTTCAAACACTAATCCACCCACCGGAGCTTTGCATCGTCTGACCTGTTTTCTCTCAAGTGATAAAAATGTGATGATCGTCATCAGCTGCTTCTGCTCGTTCACTGTTCCCTCACCGGCACATAGACAAGCACCATTGCTCGCACGGCTTTATGCAATCAGAATGAACAAGGGCCGGTGATCCGATGCATTTGTGAGCCGATGGCTTTAGATTGCAGTCAGTGGGATGCTTTTGAAATCAGAGGAGAAGTCAGTTGTCACAATTGTTGTTTCTTCTTATCAGTCTTTATTGTATCTTTTTTCCCCTGCTGCTGTTAAAAAATGGTTTGCAGCTCCAAGACTGTGCTATTTTAAAATAAATATTCAATATGTAGGCCATTTTGGTCCAAACAATCAATACTCATAGGTGTAATTTTGAATATTTCTGGTACTGATACTGTATTTCCGACAGCTTATAGATTTAATCAGAAAAATAAAATCCTCCTCATACTAGACAAAGAAGTCTGACTTTTAAACTGTGGGCCGATATAAACCGTCTCTATATAAACTCTCATAGATGACAGACATGCTTTTGAATGCCCATGGTTTCCAGTGAAAGGAACAGACAGGACCCTCGGCTGACCTTTCCTGTTGTTCCACTCTAAACTGCAGAGCTGCATTTGTTGCCAGTGAAAAGAACACTTAAGGCAAAGAAGCTTTTTAATATGAATTTATGTCGCAGGTTCCCAGGGGACGTGGCATGATCTATTGTAGCAGTCCTATCAGCCATCCATTGTTATTTCTTTTATGAATATTAAAGCTATTATTGGATAATTTGCCCCAGTCCCTCCCAACCCTTATGCCCCCTCTGTCTCTGTCACAATCTCACTTTCTATTGCTCTGTCCGTCTACACCGAGCTGGGATCTTTCCAGGATCTCTGCTTGGTAACAGGCAGTGTTTCCTCCAAGCTGCCCACATGAGCTTGCTCATAGGGGGAAGCTAGGTTTCTGTAAATCATTTCAAACAGTGTGGTCCAGACCTGCCTTACATAGAACTTGTCATGAGACAACTGGGTTGTGATTTGGCGCCGGATCAGTAAAATCTGACTCGACTTTATATTTATAATTTTGACATGAGTGTCATTGGAGATTGCGGTCATTTATTTGCCTTTTGTAATGTGATCAGCAACATCCAAATATGTGCTATTCAAGTGACATTTATCTCTCTTATATTGGTATTTTATTCCCCAGTCAACTTGTTGTCTATAGTTGCACATGCTTGCACAACCAACAAGGCAATTGACCTGATCGTGAGCCACAGCACGATTACTTTCTTATTTTGTTTACTTTTACATTTACGTGACATAAAAATGAAACATGATTTTTTTATTTTGTAATGCACTGTAGGCAAATAGCATACATTCAAATTTCAAGACCAACGAGGATGCAGTTATTTTATCCGTCTGTTTTTGCAGGATGATTTAAAACTGCAAAGGACCAATAAACTTCTTAGATTTAAGGGCTGAGCCACTAATTTGTAATTTTCTGTCAGGATACATCATGTTATTCAGCTTACCACTGACAATACTCTTCAAAACAGGGTACATCACACTGAAACACAGAAATTTAAATCTTCCAGTTTGCATAGCATGCACTTACACAGGTGTGCATCCAACTTGCTGCCGTTATGGCCTCTCAGCTTTAGACATTAATTCCAACAAACCTTTCCACCTCTGATAATGCAAATTACTGCAACCACTATTTCCCCATTTGACGGCAGCGTGAGAACAACTTCTGCTTTTTGGTTTCTTTATTTATTTTTCTTTTTTTTTTTCTTTTCCTTTGGCCCCAGGTACAGTTTGTGGCAGACACACACACACACGTAATCGTGTGTGTCTGTGTGTGTGTGACACCTGCATACATACAGATGTGACAAGAAAACAGACTCAAAGACATAACAGACATAAAGTGTATCACAATGTACCATCAAGATGCTTTGTGCTGCTCAAGGAGCACCAAGGTCAAAGGGTCATTTAATAATTCAAATCAGTGACCTGATACCATACGTTCCCCTTCTCTCCAAATAATTCAAAGACAATCAGAAATGGTTATGTGTTCACCCTAAAATATTTGAAATGATAACATTTCAAATTAACAATATTTAATATTCTCTCTTAATCCATAATCAAATACTCCAAAAAAGCTTTTGTGGCCAATATTTGCCAAAGTGTTGGGCCTCTCTAATCTGGGCCTAAAAACGAAGAAATCGAATAATTGCTCATCCTTGTTCATCATCCCAAAAAATGAAAAACGGACATCATTTGCTTTTATTCCTCCAGGGTGATTACAGATCCATTGATAATCCTAAATTATATACCGACTGTAGCAGGAGGGGTTGAAGGCAATTTTGACTTCAGAACACAGTCAAGACAGGAATAATTCCATATTGTATCTTTGCACGGTGCGCATTTAGAGCCTGTGCAGAGATTTGTGGCATGGAAGTGACCACATATCATCTTTTTGAAGTGAAGTTACAAGTTTTTTGTATTATTCAATCTTCTCCTGTATATTCAAAAGCATAGAAGCATATTGCTAAAAAGGGAATATGCGTAAATTGACGTGAAACGACTGCAAAACACACATTTAGCCTCATCATGAAGTCAGACAGTGAAAGAAGTCACTTAAATCTATCCAGTATTTTGTCCGCTTTGTCATTTGAATGACTCAAGCTAAATACATCAAGGCTACAGTAACTGGAAAATCAAAGCTTAAATGCTAATCTGCCTTTTGTGAGTACAACTCAAAAGAGACAAAAAAGGTCCATCGATACAAATACTGACCCAAGTACTGACATGGAATAGTTACCTGTAAGGTGGTGTATTTTAGGGGGAAGGTGCCACAGGAAGGAAACCAAACAAAGACAAGAAGTAGAACCAGGCAGTGAGAGAGACGGGGACACTTAAAATGTAACACAAAGTAAACAAATGCCAAGGGATGCAAATCAACAACAAATATGGATGCAAGTTGGTTTGACCTAGGGAGAATTCACGTTTGACACTGGGGACACATCATACAAAACAAAACAAGGAAGTGCTAAAATACACAAACAAGGACTGCGAGAAGTTAAAAAGTCATTGTCAAAATACTGAAATCATTAAAATACTGCTTACTTGGAACAATACTCATGCCTGATTGTGTTGTACAGTCAAGCAGTTTTTATTTCATTTAATTTAATCTATTTTCTTCTTTTTTTTTGTTTTATTTTATTTATCGACTTAATGTTGTGGTGTTTTGCGTTTCTGCTTTATCAGTGCATGAGAAGGATACCTAATCCTTACAAACCACAGGGGCCATCATCCCAGAGTCTGACTTCTGTGTGCCTCAGAGTCACACTCTTCAGAAACAAGTGCTTGTGAATGTAGTGCATGAACACATCGAGCTGGCAGCTATAACACTGGCCCACAGGGTGTAGTTGGATCAATGTGATGTCTCATTACGCTCAGAATAACCAGCCCTGCCATATGTCTCCCCTTAATAAATACTTGATCCTTTGTCATCGTTCAGCTGCAAAATGAATTCTGCTGTGAGCTTTTTAAACAATAAGGAGCATGATTATAATCAAATCAAAGCATGGTTGTTATCAAATTAATTACTTTATTTCCGGTGTCTTATTAAAATTAATTTTACTGATTAAAACATGTAATTAAACCCCCAAATGAGTCTGAATTAAAGGCCGCTGACTCTTCCCTCCAGTTCCATTCAATCTGACAGTATTAATTTCCAAAAATACTGAAATGAAGCCTGTTTTTATCACCAGTTGCATTTGATTTCACAAAGAATCGTCAAACAAAGTCAAGATGTCGCAACAATGATGGCGTTTTTTTGTTTGTTCTCTAGAAATCAGGATTAAGCTGACTCGAATGGCTTTTTTTTCTCAGGAATTATTTTTCCCCATGATAACTTCAAGTTTTTGTGTAATCCTGCTCAGCAGGGTAGAGCAGATTGTGCTTGGGGAAAGCAGACATCCATTAATAACCAAACTCCAACATCAGCTTTGCCATTGGGGAGCTATAGAGCAATCTCTCTCATACTGTAATTATAGAGATTTTATTATATTTTCTTGAAAGAAAAAACAACTTCCACAAATATTCACCTTGGAATATTAAAGATGTGCAAATCTAATTGCATTTCTACAGATTTGTGATTAAAAAAGGTGTTTAATAGGTAAAAAAGAAAAATTCACTGCATTTGAGTTTAGCCTCAGGAGGTCTTTCCACCATGATTAAATACAATGGTGGTGTTCCAGTGATCCCTCTGACAGACAGACAGCCTAATGTCATTCCAGTGTGACAGAGTGGTAAAATAAATCAATCATATTAATATTGATGGGTCATTGATTCTCTTGTTCTAATAAATGCAGCTGCTATGAATTTGCTCCTTCGGTACCTGGAGGTGAAGGTCTTCTTTTTCTTTTGGGAGGACATTTCCATGCCCTGAGACATCTGGGACGACTTCTCCTCTTGTTCTCGATGCATCATTGTCCTGGTTTCCATGGTAACCCCCCCGACCAGCACCTGTGGAGGAAGGGCAGACGGCAAGTGTGGATGCAGAGATGCGTGGGAGGCAGGAGATACAGAACCACTGAACTTGGTATTAGACTTAAGATGCCAGGTTGGAGTTTGGAGCGAAAAAAAACAATATTATTGCAATCATTATTATTACATAAGCTTTCAACCCACACTATTATTTTGCCAAGCTCAAAACTCCATATTGCACATTCAAGATGGAGTCAGTGTGCTCAACAGGGTCACATCATACTCTAATTACATTCTAATTTGTTTTCAGAGGAAAACTTACTGTTACATTAATAGTACAAAGCTCTTTTGGGGTTAATAGTAAATTGAACAATTCACGCAGAATTGTTCTCCAACTGGGAGAGTCTGTATTTAGATATGTGTCTGAATCAGCATTCACCAAAATTACACTCCGGTTCATGAGAATTTAATTCTAACTAAGCAGCTGCCCTACCTAATAGGATTTTGATCCAAACTGTCACTGAAACTCTGTGGTGGAGAAAATTAGATTTTGGCAAATTCTAGGGACAGCACCTTGAAAATGAATGAAAAAGTTAATTTAAAAAAAAAAAAAGATCAAAACTATGTTTGATAACATTGAAAAAAAAAGTCTGGCTCCACACAATGTTCTATTTTATACCACTGAGGTCAATGAAATTGAGATCAATAACATCAATTTTATTTAGTTATGTTTACAAAAAAGGCTCAAATAATTAGAAAAATGTGTCAAAATTCATGATTACAAAGTAAATGATCACGATCTCATAATGAATCAGGTCCGGTTAAGTTATTCATTCTAATAATCAGTAACTAACCAACTTACTGCTGAGGAGGGATGGCTGTGGCTCATTTGGTAGAGCTAGCGTCCCTGCAATTAGAAGTTTGGCAATGCGTGTCCTTGGCCAAGACACTGAACGCATAGTTGCTAAACGGGTGAATACAATCTCGTATAAAGCGCCTCACAATAACACAATAACACGATAACACAATAACATTTGCTAAATCTCACTTTAACACTCGCCCATAGTAACTTCCTTCCACTAACTTCACCCAACTCTCAAACCCACTCTCTTTTAGGCTTACTTTAAAAATATTAATGCTGGGTTTACATCTGAAGACTAAACATTTTAAAAAGAATCAAGCAGAGCTATCAACTCACACCGCCTCACATCAGAAGACTAGTATTTAGAGTCTTAAGTCCTAGTATAGTTTTACTACTAGACTAAGACTGAGAGACCCTGATGGACTTTGAAAAGATTTTGAAAAGACTTGTGGAACACGAGAACTGGATTCTTTCTGCATTTTTTTTTGTCACCATGCAAGGTTTTACCGGGTATATGTAGAATATCTGCTATTTTGGTCCGATATTCACAATCAAAATCAGGATCAGAATCAGAGAAACTTTATTTGTCCCCAAGGGACAATTGGAGGGTGAAGCATAACCGAGAAGGAGATACATGATGATGATTTAGATTTGCGATTTCCATACGATTGACAGTTTTAGTCTGTGACTGGAAAAGGGTAAGGTGTAAGCCCATCATAAGTCACTGTAACTCACATACTCACTTACATGAACCCCTCTAATGCAAACATAGCCAGTCTAAATCCATTTCACTTCCTTCATCGGGCTAATTTTCTCACACTATCTGGTAATGTCACTACATAGAGAATGTATCCATATATCTGACGACTGTTCACACTGGTCCTGATTTTTTAAAATATCTCATGTAAGCCACGATGCCCCGCGGCCCCCATGTGGTTTCACGTGAGGACGAGTCACTTATAATGAATCAGCAAAGGACTGCCATGCTGCTCCTCGGAGCCTGTCCATCATCAATCACGCGGTGGCTCTGGGGAAGTGAATGCGGGACACACCCAACAAACAGAATCAGGTCGAGGCTGAGTTATGGCTTCATTCAGTGGCTCCCAGTTGCAACCACCCACATTAGCGCCATAACAAGAATAATGTGTTATTTCTTCTCATCTCATTCAATTACATACCTGAAAGCAGCAGCACCTCAATTACCAGGTTGGTGCAGCAGGCGGATTCCCTGTCGACTTATTTTGGCTTGATATCATGGACAGGTTTGTTCATAAACTGTAACTGGAAGGTCGACCTCGCGTTTATTAAAAATGACCCGTTTCCGCTGGAAGGCCTGGCTCCCAGGCCCCCGAGTTTCAGGAGTGAAAACAAGCTTTTTACACACCCTATGATTTTTCATCTCATGGGTGAAATAAGAGCTCAGCTTCCACGTGTGTGTGACAATATTAATAATAGGACAATAACATCAGTGGAACAGGGGAACACTTGACTCGCTGTTGGTGTAAAATATGTCTGAACACAACGAAAAAGCTTGTCAACAACAGCGAGGGAGACTTGACAAATTAAAAGTAAACCCAGTAAAAACTTCTTCCTTATTTTGTACCTGGCCATCGCGAAAGCCAGGAAATAAACCCTGCTGTGCTGCATCATCGAGCCGAAACTCCATTTTCCCGCGTAATGGATCAGTAATCAGCGCTTGACAAGTGCCGTGACGACACTTTTAAATTTCCTCCAGGTAAGCACGTGAATGTAAGCGAGCAATATTATTTTATTTACATTTCATTGACAGAAAGAAAAATCAGAAAGTTATTTACAAAATAAGCTGACTGAGATTTTGTTGCTCATTATTAATTAATTTGAGCACTGGAGACGAGAAGGCTGATTGAGGACATGCCAAGGACGGAAATATCATTGAGTTTTTAACAAATCAGTCATATTTTTGAATAATTAGTTGCCTATGTGTCCACCAAGGCAATTAAAAGAAAAGACCTTTGTGAAGTAAAGCTATATAAGGACACACACACTCGGGGGCTCTGTCCTCTGTGCAGGAAACAAATCTCCCCACTGCTTCCAAAAAAAAACGCAGTCACACTTTACTGATGACTGTGTGTAAACACTGGTTTTCTTTTGCTGTGCTAAAGGACTTTTTTTTTTAACCATGAACATTAATTTCCTAGAGTAATACACTCACACCGCTGAGACTCACTTGCAACCAGCATGTGCACACATCTGCGTGCATGATGATGCACTTGGGTGCCGGCCGTAGAGAGATGAAAGTTAGCAAATAAATATATAATAGCAATAAAAAAATCAATAAAAAGCATTTAATGAGGGTGCTTGTGTTCGTTTCAAAATTTTTTATGCTGCCTGAAAAAGGTTTTGAAGAGGCTAGCTATGGCGTCTGCTGAAGCTAATGAAAAAAGCAGATTGACTGACAGAACGATGCCTGGATCTTACTCAAGTTTATTGTCACCATTAAATACATCCCCACCTTAACTTTAACGAGTCTGCGTCTTTTGCCATCTAAAAAAGGCAACGGTGCCGTTTGTGCTAAATCCAGGCTGAGGCTGAACAGAGGAAGTCCCACTCACTTTCAAAAGAAGCAGATGAAGTATTCTGAGCCTCGGATGGATGGAACGGATGCTCTGCGCTTCCTTGCTTGTCTACCTGCCTGTCTGTCTGTCTGTCTCCTTGAAGATCTTCAGATTTACTGTCTCACGCCTCCGTGTCACTGCGCTCTCCTGTGTCTTGATGAGGTAGCGTGAGGTCGGGGAGTTGGGGGTCACCATGAACTTGAAGTGTCTCTCACGCCAACAATGTGGACAACACAATGCCCTCTCATGCTCAAGTTGGTAAATATAGACCAATGACACCTCCCCTGTATGTACGCACACACACACACGCACGCTGAATTTTTACAGAGACGGATTGAAACACAAAACCAACCCCGGCACGCATAGTCACAGATCATCGCCGTCAGCGAGATCGATTTACAGGCGACTCTGGAGAGAAGCGGCTAAGCGAGGAAACAAAAGCTCCCTGTACAATAAGAGGAGGGAAAACAAGTGACCTGAGCAGCTGAGAGGAACAGCTGGAACGGCCTCAGGAGAACAACCGGCTGCGCTGGAGGTGTCTGCTTCATAACTCTTGCTAAAAAAGAAATATGTATCTATTTTGGCCCTCCCAGCACCGTCCCCAACTGGGTAAAAGATTACAAAATTATGGAAGCAGAATGAAAAGCGGGGCGGGAGCAAAGCGGCGGGGTGAACACGGGAGAGTAAAATGGCCGGAGAGTAGAGAGGAAAAAAAAAAAGGAAGAAAGAGACCTCGGAGAGATGCCAGACGTGAGACAGGAACCTACTATGTCCTCTCGATCTCATGTTGGATTTTCTTCCCTTAAAAAAACGCAACGGCAGAAAGAACCTCAGACGTCCCACTTTATTCTTCCCGCTCCTTTTTTCTCTCACTTTGTGATCTTTTTCTCTTTAATGTGCTGGCTCCTTTTTCCTGCTTCCTTCTCAGCTCTGAGTAAAATATATGTTTAATTCATAAAGCTATGATTCTATTGAGCTGAAAATGTATCGCGAGAAAGTGTTCTGTTTAAATTACTCGCTTTTGGTCAATAATACGAGGATGAACCCTTAAATTCGACAATTCCTGCGACACCGAACCTGAACCTGGATCTGCACACTTCTGAGTCAAATCCTACCTTTCTCTTGTTTTTTTTTTCCAGCCGTTGTCTTATGTAGAAGCCCAAGTTGCTAAATATTTTCTCCCTGCACTCTGAATTCCCCTGACATGCCTCATCTTTGCGTCGCCTCCAACCCGATCTTGGACAGGCTTGGAGTTGCTTTTTACTCCAAGAAAAGAAAGCCTTCTTGTAGACCTCTCTCTGTCTCACTCTCTCATCTCCACTTGCGGCAACAACACGGCAAATGGACTACGATTATGGTCTGACCGTTCAAAAAACGTTCACAAGACTGTCCAACTCACACAATGTTGACAGAAGGGTTTATCCGAGATTCCTATATTGCTAACACTTTCTCAAACTGATGAAGCAAATTAGGCGGAGAGGCTCTGCTGTCAGGTACCATGCCAAAATGTGCAGTTCCCGGTAATGTAACTGTATATCACAGGAATGAAGGACCTACAAACAATGGCAGATCCCAAACATAGTGCTGTGTCTTTGCAACCTTTAAACATTTCTACACTGTTCCACATCCAACCCCCGGCCTGTGATTTGGTGATTTCGGTCAATGGTGCGTTCAAGATTCAAATGCTACAATGCTGCCACAATTTGCGATACCACCTGGTGTTTTGGTGGTGGAATTGCCGTGCAACAACAATGATGTGACTGTCAAGTCGTCACAACCTTTCGGGCTCCCCATGTGGTGCTGATTGAACCTCAAGCCTCACACAGAACTCAACAGCGCACTCAGGATGCTCTTATTTATCTGGGCAGGAAACTCACAAACGTCACGCATTGAAAACTAGAGATGCTCTCAGAGAGGGTGGTACATCACGCCGCTGCCTTATCTCTCCATTGCCACACACCGATCAGTCACTCAACTCCAACTCCTGATTTTCTCTGTTGTGCTGGAGCGGTGGGCTCATCATTGCAGTTATTTATGTTACCCTGAGATTGAACTAACAAAAAAAAAAAAACTTCAACCAGTCCATCTTCCTCCTCCGCCAGTGTCGATGGTTCAGTGCAGTTGACATTCACTTGCACGGGCATCGGCTCAATAACGTTATAAAACTTTTTTGCCATGTAAATTATCGAAGCGCCCCAAATATCTGTATCAGTAATCTGTGCTGTCATGTTGTGTGCGTGTGTGTGAGTCCATTGCTGCTGACTGACAAGGACTAAAAGCACACGTGGGCTGCCAGGATAGAAGCCATCACTCAAGGCTGCATCATTATATGGAAGGTTAGAGGTTATTTATAAGCTTTTAGTGGGAGCACCTGCCTCTGGAATATCAGCACACACAATGCAAGGCAGAGTTGCCAGGCCTCCTCCTCTTCCCGTCCTGCAACAGCGGTGACTATGAGACTAAGAATAACCACCGGAGCAAAGCAGATGAGGACAACTTTTATTGTTTCCCCTCTTTCTGACGGACTCCCATTTCCTTCCACCAACCGAGGAAGAAGCGGCGGGGGTGAGGGGGCGGGGGATTCTGGTTAAAGTGACGGAAGAGGAAAATCCGAGACGGCGCTGGTCTCCCTTCACTTTGTCTAATTTATTTCGACCACTTATGCATTTCCCAGAACACCTGAGGCTCAAAGTTTGTAATGTGTTTGTACACGTGCCAGGTGGAACGTGTATGGCAAGCTACCAAGGAATAAATATTTGCTGCGCATCCCCAAAACGTCTTATCATGTTTTATTAAACATTCATGCTTATGCACAATGCATGCTAGCTCTTTGCGCATTAATTATAAATAAAAGCCAGAGTCGGTCTGACTGTGCGGCATTTAATCCATGCTGCATGTTATTTTATTTAATCTGCACCTCACAGATGCGGACGATATCATACCCCTAGCATCTGAGTCTCTGCGGAGGGAGTCGTCTGTGATATCAGCTGCATATGATGCCGCATTCAGGTCACGTTGCAGGAAAGAAGATGAGAATTGTGTCGTAACCTTGAAACGCTTGACACGACTAAGTTGTCATTCGGATCTAAATGATACATTGTGGATGGGTAGCCTTCTTCCCATAGGTGTGATGTGACATTTTCATCCAACGTTGGTTTGGTTTTCATTTTCTTTTGCGGTAGTGACACCGTTTCTGCAGACAGCTGTGTCACTTCCGCAAGTAAATGATTTTATGCAATTTAATGCTCATGTTTTCGGGAAAAAAATGGCCTTTCATGACATTTAAGGAGACGCTGGGCACGATGAAGACTTGTGTGTCAGCCTGTGTGTCGCTTTTTTGCCTACAGACTGGAACCTTCCTGCGGAAATTTGGCTACAAAGAGGAGGCGAGACACCGACATGCAAGAGACATACAGAGAAGAACTCAACTGGAATTCACTCCTCCAAATCTAAATGTTTGACAGAGATGGGAAAGCAAGGGCAAGAATGCTGATTGGTGTAATCCCATAGTCACTATCACTGATAGGAAATAAACTATGTTTATTTGCTTTGCTGGCTGACAATTCACTCCTGACATGATTTGGATAAGGATGAGGTCTGACTTACATAAAAATATCTATCCATGTTAATATATTTACTCTACTTCACTTTTGAGTCTCGAATTATCAATCTTCTCACTGTCAAAACTGTTTTATAACCTCACATATTTTAACAGCATTTGCACTTAATATATTTATTTAGATATGAATTTATTTATTTATTATTACAAGACTTCAAGTTAACATACGAGTTGTAACTGATTATCATTATTATGATTGTTATTATTATTATTTCTTTTATTATTATTTTAGATAATTTTGAGTGGCAATCAAAATCACACACTTGTATCTATATTCCTACACACCTATTGTGCAGTTTCAAATGCCATAATGCAGTTGCATTCACGCGTGTTTGTAAAGTTGTACACACACACACAAGTTCAGTACACAACTAATCAACGTGCTTTTGGAAATATTTTCCTCAAATTCAGTATAGGCCCTATGGTCCTGCTTCGTCTCTCGAAGAATATCTCTGTAAATATTTTTAGAGATATAGCTATCGATAATTCTATGGAATTAAACCTTTTCTTCTGTATCCTGCCATGTTTTGGCTCAGGAATGTTTAAAAAGTATGTGGTGTCATTCCATACAGAACAATGAACAAGTACTTCATTTGCTTTTGGTGAAAGTTTTTTATTTCTACAGAAAAACAGGTGGAATCCTATTGTTTTCTTCAATCAGTACCTCAACCACGGCTGATCGGACCTGCATTGGACCTTAATGAACACCACAGTCTCCTGGACGATCCATCATTCCCTGGCCTTGACAGATGTTTTTG
Source organism: Fistularia tabacaria (assembly GCA_901007705.1). Lineage (NCBI taxonomy): Eukaryota > Metazoa > Chordata > Actinopteri > Syngnathiformes > Fistulariidae > Fistularia > Fistularia tabacaria. Next base: position 236,313 of record CAAKHD010013925.1, read on the forward strand.
GCCCCTGTTTCTAATCAACCCATTACAGCCTCATTAGAATGCATGGGAGGGGGGGGAGTGATTACACGCTCGCATCAATTCATCAAGCCAGCGGAGGCAAACAAAACATTTTTTTTAAAGTTCGCTGCCCTTCCAGCTGGACGACAGAAAATGGTTGCTCAGGTTGTGTTTGTGTTTCATGCCTTTTGTGGTTGATGACAATGCTGGAGGAGCTAAGAGAGGAAATAGCTTTACCACTAACTTCTGCTCTCATGGAAATCCAACAGTTTTGTCCCGGAGGGGACATTTGCTGACTTGAAGCTGAATTCACCAGAATTGGAGGAGTGTGGAGAAATGAGGATTCTATTTGTTTGATATATTATGTATCTTTTTTTTCATACAAGATAACTAGAGAAAGCGTCATATATCCAAAATGTTGAATATTCTATAAAAATCACAGAATTCCCAAAAACTATTTTGTTCTAGACGATGATCAACAAGGGAGAATTTAAAATCATTAAAAAAAAATTACATTTGACAAGTTTCATGTGATTTATTATGGTTTCAACCGGCATTTCACAGATGGCTGTCCAACACATATTTACCAATGATCTTCTAACCCTTCTTGTTTGCTGTGCTAATGGACAAGTGAGAGACAAGGTTAGACAGGAATCGCAATGGACTATGATGGTTGCAGATGATATTCTGATCTCTGAGAGACAGAGATATGCTTTGGAAAGGAGAGGATTGAAGGTCAGCTGCAATGAGATGGAAGAGATGTGTGTGAATGAGTGGGACTCGAGTGGAAACGGAAGGGTTAAAGGGAGTGGAGATAACGATGGTGGAGCATCGTACTCGGGGTCAACAGTCCAGATGTGAAGAGACAAATCCAAGCAGGTTGGAAAAGGTAATGTGTTATAAAAGAGTATTAGCTAGAGTAGAAGGAAAAGTGTAGAGGAAAGTGTTAAGACCAGTGATGGAGTTTGGTTTAGTGACAGAGGCATTGAGGAAATGGGCAGCTGGAGGAGCAGAAGGTAGCAGAGATGAAGATGTTGAGGTTCCCCTTGGGAGCGATGAGGATGGATAGGTTATGGAATGAGTCCATCAGGGGGACAGCACATGTTCGATGTTTGGGGATAAGGTCAGACTGAGATGGTTTGGTTATGTACAGAGGAGGAATGGTGAAGATCTGGGTAGAAGGATGCTGGTGTTGGAGCTGCCAAACAGGACGCTCAGAGAAGGACCAAAGAGGAGATTTATGGCAGGAGTGAAAGAGGACATGAAGTTAGTTTGGGTGAGAGAAAAGGGCACAGAGGACAGGGTTAGATAGAGGCAAATGATTGGTTGTGGTGACCCCTGAAGGGGGCAGATGAAAGGAAAAGATGAAGATCTGTATCTGTCTGACGTTTTTTGTACGTGCTACTTTGAGAGCTTCAGTTAGAAAATATAAAATTCAGAAAAAAATTCTATTTTTTGTTACTCGTCCTGAGACGGGTCAAAGAGGAGCACGCTGTCATGTTTCCAAACACAACTCGAAACCTCAGGCTCCACAAACACATTTGCCCGCAGCTTCTTGTCACAATGACGGGTTACAAGATTCAATCCTCTCTTTTTGCCCCCAGGGTTCACTCCTCCTTTGTGCTTTATACCCTGTTTGATTCTCCCGGAGACACGCTGTCACAATTTATTTTGACTGAATCTGATCCAACTCCTTTGTCTCTCTCCTGCTTACTCCTACTCACGCAGCCACATTGATTTTTTTTTCTTCTTCTTCTTGCAAATCACAGCAGGGAACTTACAGTTGGACTATTGCCAGCTCCAGCTATGCGCCGAGGTCAGATCATCCCACTCATATGTCAAGGGCGACACGGATGACCTCTTCACAAATAACGGCGGCAGAACAATCGCAGCAGGCGATTCTTATAAGATCGGAAGAGCGTCGTGTA
>CAAKHD010013925.1:238257-269507 GCA_901007705.1 Fistularia tabacaria
AGACGTGTGCTCTTCCGATCTTTACAGTTGGACTATTGCCAGCTCCAGCTATGCGCCGAGGTCAGATCATCCCACTCATATGTCAAGGGCGACACGGATGACCTCTTCACAAATAACGGCGGCAGAACAATCGCAGCAGGCGATTCTTATATTTTTCATGAACAGAAAAATCAAGGAACAAAGGGGGCAGCGCTGGATTATATCTACGCGGTGCTAAAGGGCATTACTGCACGATTAAGCAAAGTCATTTTTTAAGAGATGTATTATGAAAATGAGTAGTATCGCCAGTATTGCTTATTTTCCCATTTTGTTGTAAATGAAATGGCAATGCAGCGCCCAGATCCTCGTGAAAGCAGGTAACATCTCCCACCTTAAACTCCAATGTACTTCAGCTTGTTTTCCTCAGATGTTACGCATTGTTGTCGGCCCACTCGTGGCTGAAAACAGAAAATGATAGTGATCGATGAACAAACGGTAGTGCGTGAATCACCAGGCAACAGGTCCCGATACTAAAGAGAATGAGATACAAAAAAACAAATTACTTTCAGGGTGTGAAGTTTTTAAATGTCATTGTTTTTAATTAAATGTGCAAACAAATTGAAAAGACAAGCAGAGTTGGAGACAATAAATACATTTTTTTAATACTTATCAAAGTCCCAAGGACCCAATGAGACCAATGAGACACAAGTATGCAACAAAAATGAAAGGCTCTGGTAAAGGGAAGACAAAATGAAAAATGCATATGTATGAATAAACAACACGCTCCAAAAAGGAATAATACGTTTACTGGTTTGCAAAGAGGATATGTAATCAAAGTAATCTGTACATATTTGAATTTTAAAGAAGCCAACACAGAGCGGGGAAAAAAAATGATGATTAATTCAATTAAAATTTCAACCTGATATCTGAATTTTAAGAGTAATTCTTCCAGGCCCTGTGAAGAACGATACTAAAATATTCCATTACTAATGGATATCAAAGCAGCTCTCAAATCATTCCTTAGAAAAAAAAACAAAAAAACCCTCGAGCACTTTCACACTCGGTGATGGTCAGTTAGGTGGAAAAAAAAAAAATCTATTCCGCTTTTGACATCTATGAGAAAAATTAATAAAACTCACTTCCATTTCAAATCATAACTCCAGCCCTCGCCTCCATGCAAAAAAAAAATCTCTGTAAATTTCAGATAAGGGTGATGAAAAGTTTGGTCTAATTGCCATGGAATTCTGCTAATATACACTTTCACTTATAATTTTAAACTGGCAAAGACTTTGCACAGTTGTTATTCATTTTTGTTTTATTGATGTCCTTTTTACAGCAACAGTGAGGATGACTAAACACATAAAACAAGCTTGACATTTTGGATGGTTGCACTTTGAGAAATTAATCAATCCCCAATATTAATTCTTTAAAATGTCAACCCTGTATCGCAAAATGAAAATTGTGACTTTTTATTGCACGCGAAGTCGACGCTTCAAAAGCAATCATGGAGTGGAAGCTCAGTCTGTGAAAGTGGAAGTATTTGCTGGTGCTTCGCGAAACATCCACGGGCACGTGTTCAATCAGTCGCTCACAACATGCTATTTTTTTACAGCCGTGTATAAGAGACTGCACTGAAACTGTTGAAAAAAAACAAAACTGTTCTTATCAACAGCATTTTACAACCACCACACCCTCCATATTCCTCACAAGCTTTCGTCTTCGTCTGACAGAGGAGCAATCACCGAAGAAGGACGAATGAGTTCTACAGTCAATAGAAACCATCACCTTCTTTCTTTCTGTACAATCACTCCCTGTATTTTATAGATTGCTTGCAAAACTGAATTTCGTTGCATGTCAACCTGAGCTTGCATTAACCACGAGCAGTCATTTTGTAAACGTGTCAGGCAGATATGATCATGTTGGACTTTGTCTTCTGCTTTGTCGAGGCAAGGCAACCAGATTTGTTTTCATATCTAATCTTTTAAAATGTGGACAGTCTACATTGTGGGCCCGACAAAAGCCCTATGTGTTTTGAAAGAGCGTCATAAATTTTTGTCAAAGAAATGACACGCGAATGCACTGACACTCTATCAACATGGCAACGTGACCCTAAATGTAAATACAAGCCTTCATTTTTTCTTTCAACAGTGGCAGTCTGATTCTGTTGAGCTTTTTGTACTGAGATAGGCAGTCGTTGTCAGTGCTATTAAACTATCACATTCAAAGAAATGCCTTTATTGTCACATTTAGTTATAAATAGAGAACAATATGAACGAAATTTGACCACTGCATTCAACAACTAAGCAACAGTGCCGGGGGAGCAATTAGGAGTTCAGTGTCTTGCTCAACGACACTTCGACTGGCTAAGAGGAGCAAGGAATGTTTGGTTCCAAGGAAGACCGCTCTGACCCCCTGAGCCACGGCGCTCGATGATAACCCAATGTTAGCAATCAACCTAAGTTCTTGTAAATGTCTCATTGTGATTTTTTTAAACACAAAGAAATGTTACATCCTTGGTTAACACAGCTTTAAAATACAATATTATAAAAACCTTACTGGTGCTCTGGGAAATGCTGTGCATTACTGGTTTGGTGAGGTATTTGCTGCTTATGGAAAAATCGGTCTCACAGCGCACACTTATCTATACAACAAACAACCACAAATGCAATTTACTTATGATAGAGCCACACTTCTCTGCATAGGGTGACCTAAAGTGCCTCATAAAATTGAATTAGAGAAACAAGCAAGTTTGAACAAACAAAGCGTTGAAAAAATACATTAAAATCTGTAAAATCTACATTAACAAAACACACTCAAACGATCAGCCTTCATAAAAATTACCTTAAAGTACCTTAAATGGACCGAAAATTCCAGAACTGTCATTCATATTTGTGAAGCAAAGTAGGTAAATGAATACCAGTTTGCTATTTTTTGATTTAAAAATAGTAGATCTGAACAAACCTTACAGTCCTGTGGTTGGATTTGCTACACTAGCGCAGTTAGTCAAGCAACCGCTTGCAGGTTGGCATTTTTGCATGCCATAGGGTTTGTTCTATTTCACAGTTCTTTTTATAATAACCACATATGAACTTGTGGGGAATAAATAACCACAATGAGAGGTGAACCCCCGCAGCTTCCGTTTGTGTGTTTGCATTTCAAAAATTTAACAAAAATAATTATAAATCCACATGAATTATGTGACAAAACCTCATTATGGCATATCCAGATACCTTTATCTGCTACAACTTAAAAATGGTTAAGTACTGTTGGGTTCGAAATATTTCCTGGTAAAGTAAGTCAAATGAAATGCAGTTCATCATCGTCGTCATGAAAGCATTTTACCCTGCAGTCGCATGAAAGTGTACCGGAATGGTTTAGGTGTTGAATTAAAAGTTAATTTTGATTTTCTCCATATAAAGCCAGGTTGAAGGATAATTTCATACAACTACTTGATGAAGAAAGAATATAAGAAGTCATTAATTTCCACATAAACCCATAACTTCAAATGTTTTTAAAGCAAGCCCTTAAATAAAATGTTTCGTGGTAAATTTCTGAGGGTAGACACGGCCGACTGTATAGGAGAGGTGCCGTGTGTCTTGGCTTTGTTGGATGCACAGTTACAGTACGACTGTCAGTAAACAGTTTCTTGTTTCAATCAACTTCATTCAACGTCCTTTTAAAGAATGAGCACCGCAAGGGTATGTTTTCTTGATACGTGAAGACCCCGATAAGGGTAAACAGTCATTGCTCATCATAGCGCTGCATACGATTATTGCTCTTGTAAAAACAAGTCCTCCAGAATTTTGGGCCTTGGTTCCTCCTCCCATCCTACACCTTTGTGCGTGACACCAAACGAAGTCCTGCCACAATTGTCCCTGTATGGTGTTCTATGAGGGATTTAAAGCACCCAGTTTGGTCTATAACTTGCTTCAAAGTTTCCATGACGGGGCAGGGTGTGCTGGCATTCCAGGAGGAAATTGGGAATGGGCTGTTGTGTGTGGGAGTAGTGAGAGTCACAGCAAGGCTGGGCCAGAGCGTTTATAGAACTACTGTCACAGCCAGAGTCTGACCATTCGAGGCTGTCCACAGACAGGCACTCCATGTTAGAGTCGATGATGTCGGAGAGAAGGGGTTGCCCTTTCTGCAAATGTGAAGTGAGTGAAGGCAGCACAAGTTGCCCGTTGGTATCTCGCACTGTTTGCAGTAACAGCTGCGTGACGGAATCACAACCCACGACACCCTGCAAGGTCAGTTGTGGCTTTGTTCCACAGTCATGTGTGTTTTGTCTCCAGTAAGGGCAAGTAAGTGTTGGCTCGCCATGTTCTCCTTCGTCCACGGCCGTCGCTGAGTGATCGCTGGTTTCCCCAGCTCTGACGTGCGTAGCCACAGAGCTATAGATTATGGAAGACTGGGAGCTGGTGTTCCCATGCTTCGGAGTCGACCTTTCAACCCGAATGTCTGTAAGAGTGTCTGAGGAGATTTGCGGACACTCCTGCTGAGGAAAATAACCTCCACCTGAGTGCACGACTGGCTTCCTCCTGATTGTGGGATAAACTATCTGGTCAGTCAGTGTGCAGACTATCGGTGTGGAAACGAGATGTGTATCAGGATTGACCAGTACGGTCAAATCTTTGGTGGGGATGATAACCTGTTTTAAAGACAAAAAAGGCAGATTAATTAAAAGACATGCATGCTTTTTTTTTAATCTTAATCCAATTTTAGCAAATGCGGATGACATTACATTTTATCATAATAATTTGAGGACATAGTGAAACACTGAAACTAAAGTTTGGGGTAAAATCCATGATGGATTTGTGTGTCTTAAATACATCATCAGTGTGGCTGACCATAAATTTATAAAAAGTACTTGTGATTATGAAAAAGGTCTCAGGTATTTTCAGATTAATACCTATGATGGTATAGATTTAACACTTAAAATTGCTATCATCACTAAGTCTGAATCTGAATTGCTGAGAGTTTGACTCAAAAAAGGCACTTTAAATGTAAAATTGATTTATTTTTTTATCATTACAAGCGGGAAAAACTTGGAATGCAAAATGTCATGCGGCAGAGTTAGGCTGCTGAGAGCACAACTTACTAGACCTTGACCAATCATGGTAAAGCAGCAGCTTAGGGAGAAAAAGGAGCACAAAGTTTTAGTAAATGGTAAAGTTAACGCTGATGAAAGATGTGCAAAACACCTAAGAAAGCCCTGATGAATTAGGTTATCATTTTATCCAACCTTTTCGCAGCAGTTTTACGACTATAAATACGCCAGATTTTTCTTAATATATCTGAGATTCAAATCTGCTTATTATGTAATGCCGAGAGACGGCACGGTGGCACGCTCTCTGGGATGGAGGGCTTGATTTTCCTGTAGGGCTGCATTTCCTTGTTGTTTTCATGGACACTGAAGAACCAGCCGTCTTACCAGAGACTTCGGTACGCTCAGCTTCTTTCCAGCCCGCACGTAGTTGAGCAAACACACGACCAAGATTATGATAATTGCTGCCAGGAGAGTGGCACCCATGGCTGGCCAAGGCAGAAGCATCTTATGATCACCTGACGGAGCGAGGAGAGGTTGTGTCATAAAGTGAGTCAAGCGATGAGCCCCAGGCTGGTGCGCTAAAACATTGTTGCAACGCATTCTCCTTTGAGTCACATGTTCAGGCACGTCTTTGTCACATAGGTGGGGCGTAGGTGAAATTTGTCTGGACGCACGGACGACTTTCCGGAAATACTTGTGCAAACTTGGAATTCCCCCTCACAGAGGATAAAGAGCTGATGGTTTTTGTCATGTTCATTTCCTCTAACCTCTCGTTACGACAAATACTCATGTGAAGGGATTACCACTTTTAAAGTTATATGGCTGACAGATTTCACAAACAAGAGCAGGAAGTAAGAGAGGATGACATAAGAACATCGGAAATCACCTCGGAATATTTGATGATCACTATTCATCGCTTCATTTGGATTTTCGCATCATGATAATATTAAACAAGTAAACATGTCAAAGTATCCCCTTGTTTATTATTGTTAGCGCAATGAAACAGTAACTTTTCCAAAACTTGACTGAACCTTGTGCGTATTGACAGCCATAAATACCCTCAGGTCTGGGAGAAGTGAAAAATTGCACATTTTGGTCAAATCCAGATTTTGTGTGACGTAAGACGGTGTTTATTATCACTTGTCAAGATTTGTTCCGGAGGTTTGAGAGACTGAACTCTAAGACAAGATCGGGCATCAGGGCCCCAAGTTGGGGGCGTCAGGACCACTTTATCAGTGTGTATTTATCAGAGAGCCTCTTGATACAATTTCATTTCCTGGAATATTTTAAGAAGCTGAGAATCACAATGTGAACTCTGAGACAATTCAGTTGGAAGAAAAAAAGACAAACGCTTTAAGAGAGTTGCAGACGGACAGCGTTCCTCTCACAGCGGATCTTCCTGCTCACTCTGGCTTAGCGAAAACATTTTAGAGCAGACATGGGCACTTTATGGCCTGTGGGTCAAATGTGGCCCTTTGGGCGTCCCTGTCCGGCCCCTGCGAGGTCAATCAGAACATGAATAACAAAATATTTATTTGGTTCATTTTATAAAAGTGTGTTGCTTTTCTGCTATCATTGGTTCGGCAACCCCTGCTTTAGAGGAACACTAGAGGATGATTTTTCTTTCCTCCTCATATGGCCCCAATCACCCCAGGGGTGTTTGGAACAAACTACAAGTCAGACGTCATGAGAGCTACACGATCCAAGAATATGAAGGCACGTGCAGCCTCTACGTGAAGTTCAAGATTATGTAAATAATAAATAGTGGATTGTCTCTCATCGATCGGTACTGTCTCGCTTCATGCATTGCGTCTGTTCGTGATGAGAACATTATGCAGGAGCACTTACTTATAATTTAATCATCCAGATATTTTACATTTCACTTCATGTAGTTACAGAGAAATCGCCTAGATAGTGGTTGAGGGGAATCAGTTTCTTACTGAAATTGTTTTTCCTCAACCGTTCTAAGAGGACGCAAACTTGGGATCTGTGAAGACAAGATTTTCAGGTTTTTCAAAGGTTATATTATTTTTATAATAGCAATCTGAATATATCCTTTCTAAAGATTTCCATGCTCCCCATGTAATTCTATTAGAATACTAACAGAAGTTGAACATTAAAATAAAAAGTTAGTTACAAAAAAAAATCTGGGTAGGCCTATTTTATGAGTTTCAGTGGCTTCTGGGATTGCGAGGAGAAAACCCTTGAAGATATGAGCCCCTCTTGAGCATCACAAAATGTTTAACGGTTTACTGTGACCCGTGAGAGAACAGATGATCCCCGAAATCCAGTTTGATGAACGACACTACACTGTGATTCAAATGATTTAAGAATCCAGATTAGCATTAATCTCACCTTTCAGTGTTTCACAGAAGTAGGCTTTCCCGCTCTCTTGCGAACCCCATTCTGCCGTCTGGTAGACGACGTAGCCGCAGAACTTGGTCCTGTTATTTTTCAGCTTGATGGTAAAGTGGCTGGATGTGCTTATTTCAACCTGCAGATGCAGCACAGATATGTGACCATGAATGGGATGCGATCATTCCAACCCGCAGAATCAGGTATCAAAACAGAAAACTATTCAAGAAGCTTCAACTTCAATCCTTAGTTTTCTACTCCTTTTTTTTAAACTTTTTTTTCACAAAAACATACTTGTGTACCTATACCTATCTATCTATCTATCTATCTATCTATCTATCTATCTATCTATCTATCTATCTATCTATCTATCTATCTATCTATCTATCTATCTATCTATCTATCTATCTATCTATCTATCTATCTATAGGATAATACTTCATTGATCCCCATAGGGGAAATTCTGTCCTATCCTTATCCTATATTCAGGTGTCACTCGAGCAAAGGATGCCTCCAACTAGCCCTATTGCTTTCATCCCTTTTTCTTGCACCGACTGACTTCATGGCCTCTTCACCACATCCATTATTGATATGCTTATATACAGTATATATATATGTATATATATATATATATATACATATATATATATATATATACACATACATACATATGCACTCACACACACACAAACATACATAAATCTGTGTGTGTGGTGTGGAGTTTGCATGTACTCCCCGTGGCTGCGTGTGTTTCCTCCGGTTTCTCCGGTTTCCTTCCACAGTAAGAAAACATGCAGCAAGTAAATTGGAAAAATCGGGAAAATTGCCCCAAATGAGTGAGTGAGTGAATGGTTGTCTGTTTGTATATGTGGCCCAGCGATTGACCGGCGACCAGGGTGTACCCCACCTCTCGCACCAATGACAGCTGAAGTAGGCTCCAGCATCCCCCGAGACCATGAGTGCAGGATAAGCAGCAGACGATGGATGGATGGATATGTGTGCATGTGTGCGTGTGTGCGTGTGTGCGTGTGTGTGTGTGCAAGCATATGCAACATAGCAGGTGGCTATTTGCTGCATTTCCCATTTGACAGCTTGACATACTGATTTCCCGAAACTCTTGCTCACCTGGGCAGTGAGGTTTAAGGTATATTTGATTGGATTTTCAATGGGCCATTTCTTGCTGCTGACAATGAGATTTTCAAGAGACACTCCTTTGGGGCCCAATGGCAGAATGACATCAACATTCAGGGTTGATGCTGTTGTGGAGGTGAGCAAGGTGGGCGGCCCCAAAACAGCTGAGGAGCCGCAAACAGAGTGAATCAGAGATTTAAAAGAAACAAAAAATTGAAGGAATTGAGAGTCGTGTGCTTGTGTTGCTTCTTACTATGCGCTAGAGGTTTCAGTCTCTCTGTGCTGTCATATAAAGCACCATTTTTGAACACCCGCGCCTGGTAGTACACGTCCTCAACCGAAGGCGTCTCCTCAGTCAGATCACACGACAGAGTGGGGATGTTCTGACACTCCTCTTTTATCTGGAAAACCTCATCAACGTCACTGGAGAATAAAATGCAGTAATTCAAGGTTTAGTTACACTTAATGACAAACACTGGATGCAGAGAAACCTTGCAAACTGAGCAAAAACCACACAGGCTCTGAAAACTAAGTCCATCATTTATTTTCAGGGGTCCAACGACTTTTCCCTGGGGTGAAACCCTCTGAGGCCCTGCTGTTTTACCTTAGTAATGAACACTTATGTCTTCCTTGCATTTCCAACACTCTCTTGAGAAATATGGTTGCCTTAACTTCACATCTGGCATCAGTTCTATTAATGTAGGCATACCTTTCCACCTTGACTCAAGACAGTTGCCACAGCTCTTACTATTTATGATTTAGGTGTACATTTTCAGTTTAATTTCAGGTTTTTCCACCACTGTTTTGATCATTCTAATGTGATATCCTTGAAAAGAATATGAAAGAAGGTTTTAGCTGGATCTTCATTCTGTCGATTCCACCTGTTCTCCAGTTCAGTAGAGTTTATATATGTGGTCAGAATCCCTTAGCGGGAGTCACTTCGTCCTGGTTGTGGCTGTAGTTTGTACTGAATTCTTGGTCGTGCTATCAGGTCTGTTTGGTTTTGATTAGCTTTTTTTTTAATCCTATTAAGTTCCACACCAGCCCCAACTTGTGTGTTTCTGGTTTATCTGTCTGGTCCGGACACAGGACCAAATGTTGCCTTTGGATCACTGCATGGACCAGATCCAGAGGGAGACCCATGGGGTCCTGACTGTATAGCTTAACCTCCTGGGGGTTCAAATTCAGAGGATGTAAGCTATCTCACTGGTTCCCAGTTGTGTCTCCAAGTCAATGCGTAGGGCTTCCAGAACAGCCCACGGTCAAGTTCCTGGAGTCGCCACCTCCTGCCAAGCTCATGAAACTTCAGCACAGAGCAGGGCTACATTCAGGTTGAAGTGACTCCCACTAAGAGATTCAGACCACGTATATAAACTCTACTGAAATGGGGAGGAGGATGAGACAATCAAGTGACTGAGAAAGTTAACAGAACAGCTATCCATGACAATTTTCATGCAATATATTGCTTCACTTCTTTTGATTTAAATTTCCATTTGAAAACCAATAATGACCAATCCTGCTAATTTGGGACTATTAAGATAATTTTCACATTTTAGCATTTCATTCAAGACCTCTAGCACTTGACACATGTCCAGACATTTGCCTTGAAAGTTTTGGTAAACTACTCGCTTTGATACTTCTTATGAAGCACTCTAGTGAGTACTCAGGGAATTAACCCTAGAATGTCTCAGTGAAATGAGTGAACCGACATAAACAAGGATAAACTCTTTCTTGTTTCACAGTGAAATAAAGCTATCCTCATCATATGAAAACTACCTCATGTATTAGACGGTGACTGATTTTATTTGACTCTACATCTGATAAAGGCGTTAAGCAATAAAAGCAATAAAAATACAAAAAAAAACAACTAACGCCTCCGTTTTGGCAGGTTGAACTCAAGGTGCATGGATTCTACGCTGCATGGCCATCCACTAGTCCTCCTGCAGCAGCTTCAGGTCGTTAAAGCAGGCGGATATAAATATATAAAAAAGGGCCCAGGAACGGAAAACACTTGACTTTTGTCCAGGAGACTGAGCCACTAGCAGTGACACAATATTACATTTCCTCCCGCTCGATGCTATTTGTAAAGAATGATACAGATAAGGGTGGAAATAATATCCCTTGAATAACGTGAATGTTTTTCTCATAAAGTAAGCAGGTCCACAGCCGTGTTTTCGACCCTTCAGATTTCCACACTTGAGGTGTGTATTTGGCTTATCTTGATTCATATCATGTCTGTCTACTGCAGTCAGTATTTTGTGGACAGCATAAAGTCTATAAGTGATGTTGCTCTAAAAAGTACTTTTCTGTTTGTTTTCTAAATCATAAAAGGAAGTTTTCCATATATATCTATATATTATTCTTTAAAATTTGTGGCCCCAAATTATTTCACTTTGGAATTGAACCATTGACTATGAATTTGATATCATTACATAAATCTTTCATTGATAAACGATCAAAGCTTTTTCGAATATCTCCCCTGGCCACCAGAGGACTGTGTCTCGGGAGTTACAAGATTATATCCAAGAGTCCTCAAACGAACTGACAGCATCGCCCACAATTTCTAATTTAGCCTTGAATTTACATACATGTATATTATCAAAATCAACTTTCAAATTAAGAGACAGTGAGATTTCTCACATTTTCTCCACTTGATATCAGGAGCTCATTTAGTTTCTGTCGACTTTTCACTGATTGTTGCCATTTGATTTTGGCAACACTGCTGAGTGCAGAAAAGTTACTATATCTGATGACAACAGGTCAAAGGTCAACAGAGTATAGCATTAAGACGACTCAAAATATCATGTCAACATGTGGGGTCAGGGCTTGCAAGAGTTGAAACTAACAATAAATATATTATATAGATTTATAGATTATTGTATAATCTACGATATTCTGCCCCTCCTGACTAATCCCTCAAACTTTAACATTCTCCATTGAATCATAAAACTATTTATGATTGTTTCTTAATCTCTTTTGCATGTCACTAAGGTATTGGTAAGGCAGTCATGTTTTATGGATAACCCATAATATCATATTAATCCCGATTGTTTTAGTGCAGTGCTTGACCTCCAAGCTGTGTGACAGCTCTTCATGCTTGTTTTCAAGGTTTAGAATTGTACGAATCACCTGCTGCGTCTATTTATCCATGCGAGAAAGGAAAAACTGGGAGGAGGAGTCTGGCACCGAAAATCAGACAAGCGTCTATTGAGTTACACCCTCAGAGGACATGTCTTTTTGATATCTGAGAGCCTTTTTGGCAGATTACGTTTCAAGTTTCTGATCAATAGTTTTTGTACTTTGTGAAACAAATGCAAAACAATTTCCCAAAATGTTGATGCGACGTTCATGGAAATGTCCAGGCGACGCTATAATATGAATTTAGCAATGAAGGCTGAAGAGTTGGCCTTTTCATGCTATTTGTATCAGTGTAAAAAACATTTTTAAACACAACATCACATATATATCCTTTTACTGTGACTGCATTGGCTCATGTGCCGTGATTCCATACAAGTGTATAGATAGCCAAAATTATGTCTAAAATTTATGATTGTGATGTTAAGCACAGTCTCATGTTTTTTTGCCAAATATATGCAGTTAATCATACCCTACCGAAATAAACAAACAAATAAATAAATAAATAGATAAATAAATGAATAGATAATTAACACGAGACCAAACCAGAAAAGAAATTCTCTCATTTCCTTTTCGAAGTCAGTACTGTGTTTTTTGATATTAGGGTGTGTTTGAAGCGGGAGATTATTAATTACGTCATGTTCGGCCCTTGAGGGCCTCCGTATTCAGAACTAAATGCCGCTGGATTCTCCATATTCGCCCTGAAGTCTGAGCTCCTATCACTCATCGTGCAAGTTACTGGGCCTCAGACCCGTCCACTCGGCCGCATGTGATGTGGAGGGTCCACAGAACCAGCATGCTGCTCACCTCCAGTAGTGAACACTGTAGAGGACCATTTCTCCGGGGAACTTAGGCTTCGCAGGCTCCCACTGAAGGATGTTGTAAAAGTTGGTGGAGTTGAAGCAAACTCTCCGGCTGCAGGCTGAGGCATAAACTGCAGGATTGAAGTGCAAAGTCCCTTTAAGAAGGTCAGGGAAGATAATTAATGGATTGTGTCGTATCACAGTATCTGAAAAACACATTACCACTGAAGAGACAGATACAATATAAATGCTTAAATAAATCTTGAACTATTAACTGATGTATTCTGCAACACTTTGGCAAAATGTACTGGTTTGAATCCAGTACCTTTTTCTTGTGGGGGAGCATTTTCATCACATAGGATTTATACTTCGTACTGATCTGAATACTTCATTCGTCACTGATCCTGTGCTTATCTGTACTCTGTATTGAAGTTGTAATCTTCGAGAGTCTCAGAAAGTTTTTAGCACCTTAGCATCTCAGTTCTGGTCCAAGCACAAATCATGAACCCGTTCAGGCCTCAGGCCTCAGTGTCCTCCCCATGTATGAGTTACAATCTTATATTTTTGCCCTTCGGCTGCTGCCGGATGAGCGACACAGGCAGGCACACCGATTCTGGGACCGCAGGGACACTATTTCATTAGATAAACCTTGTTTCCCTTTCCTGAATTAGAAAACTGCTTTGTTTCTTAACTTTGCAGGTCACATCTCTGACAGGAGGAAATAACTGCCATCACCTCGGCTGGCACCCTGGGAAAGCAATGCTGAACGCTTTATTTTGAGAAATATGCCTGTCTGAGTTCTGGAGCTGAGAAAGTAAAGCACATTTTCACAAGCCATACTCTGAAAAACTCTGGGGACACCGAACCCAGCACATTACCGTTTTAATGTTATAACGTCTGCAGTTTATTGGGGACGTGAAAAACACAAGACTGGAAATTATACCCAGAGTAGTCCATTCAGAATTAGCATTTTTATAAGCTTCACAATGATGTAGTCAATATTACATCAGCCAGACCCTAAAATGAAATCGCATTTCCCATCGATCACTATCACTTAAAATGACCAAAGCCTCCATTAACGATCTGAGACTGGCATTCATTTCCATAGAGACAGAGTCAATGTCTGTCAGACCTATTGCATTATTGCATCTCTGTTGTTATTTATATCTCTTCTTGGGATGACTTTGCCACAGATAGTCTGTTAAACATTTGGCTGCTTACAATGAAGTGGTATAATTAAAAAAAAGGGTTCTTTTTACTCACCATAGCAGAGGAGCAGCAGAATGAGGATATTCATAGACCACATGTTTAGATGTTTGTCTCACAAAATCATCAAACACAAGAGAATAATAACATCCAGCAGCACCCGAAAGGTTGTCTGACATTCAAAGTAATCAGTGTTTCAGAGCAATTTCCTGACTTTGCCCCGAGAAAGGAGTGGCTTTGCTCAGGTGTGCAGGTGTACTTTATTATTCTGTTCCTTTTTATCAGCTCAGAGATATTCCCATTCCGCCCATTTTATGAACGCACGAGACTCCTGACTTCCTCCCACTTTACTCACACCTTCTTGATCCTCATCTCTTCCTCTCTCTCTCTCTCTCTCTCTCTCTATCTCTCTCTATCTCTCTCTCCCTCTCTCTCTCTCTCTCCCCTCTCTTTGCTTTATTGCTCA
The DNA here is from genome assembly GCA_901007705.1 of Fistularia tabacaria. Taxonomy (NCBI): domain Eukaryota; kingdom Metazoa; phylum Chordata; class Actinopteri; order Syngnathiformes; family Fistulariidae; genus Fistularia; species Fistularia tabacaria. Next base: position 252,380 of record CAAKHD010013925.1, read on the forward strand.
ACTTGTGTTTCCAGATATTGCAGTTTGGCTCTGTACTGGAAATGAGTGAGACCAACTGCCCCAAAAGTGAAACTGAAAAAACATCTTCCTTATCAGGTAGCAGCTTTTCAGGTATGGGACACAACTGTGAACACAAAAGAAAACCTCTATGGACTGGAATTTTCCAACAGGCTCAGCTGCAACCTTCATAATGTCTTTGACAGCTCACATTTAGATGTATTATTTTTTTGCAGCATGCATTAAGTCAGAGCAGTGTTTTTCTTTGAAATGATGGCCCATATCAGCCATCTATCTGTCCATCGATCTATAGTGGTAGCAGTAGTAGTAATAATAGTACTAGTAGAATAAGTAGTAGGAGGCGGCGAAGGAGTAGAATGAGTAAGAGGAGCAGAAGCTGGAAAAAAAGAACAAAAAGAGGAATGATGGAAATCAAAAACAAAGCAAAAAAGGAGGCACTTTTTTGACTCAGTGTAAAATCTGAGAGTGAAAGCTCACTCGTTGAAGATAAGACCTTATAACCTAAATCAATGTTTACTTTTTATTTTTTTGTTTTTGTTGTTGTTGACAACAATTGCTGTATGTCACTTAGTCGCAGTAAAATAGGCCTTTCAGACCACCCTAGAAATACAACAACTAATAATAATAATAATAATAATAATAATAATAATAATAATAATAATAATCATCATCATCATAATAATGCTTACTAGCATATTTTTTGCAACCATCCCCATTATTGTTATTATTATTCTTAAAATTATTTTTGTTCGGTGTTATTATATTTTCAATTTATTTTTATACGTTGAATCGATCGATTATCCACCACTGATATGGAACAAAGGACTTCATAGAGTTGTTTGCCTTTTTAGAAATTGTGAAGTGAGCGATTCTATTCTTTTTCATTCTTTTCCTTTTCATCTTTGCGCCATGGAAAAAGAGGAAGCTGTCATAGTAGTAAACATAACACATTGTTTCTAAAACAATTGGAACAGTTCCATGACTCATGATATGAGGCTAGTAGAGACAATAAAACTTTTTAGACTAGTTCTCAAAATTTTGTCAAAAATGCATCACATTTGTGTGAAAGGGCTGCAAATTCCTTACGCAACAAGAAAAAGAAATAATAATGTACACTTTATTAATCCCTCGTAGGGAAATTCGTTCTCTGCATTTTGTTCATCCATCATGGATGAACCATGAGCAGTTGGCTCCCATCTACCAGCACCAGGGGAGTAATTAAGGGTTCAGCGTCTTGCTCAATAACACTTCGACACACCAGGAGGAGTGGGGAATAGAACCAAGAATGTTCAGTTCCAAGGACGATGGCTCTACCTCCTACAAAAAGAAAAACACCAAAACTAAATTGCAAAACTTCATAGCAACAATGAAAACAATGATTTAAAAGTATTAAAGTGTAATACAAAATTAATCAAAATCATTACATTTCAAAAAATAACTAAATTAGATTAAGAATGAGGGCGTCAATAAAAAAAAACAACAAGAAAGTGAAAACAAAACTCAAATAAGGGGCTTTTAAATGTTAAAACGATATTTTTTAAACATTGCCTTTCACAGAGAGTTTGCTTTTTAAATCTTAATTCTTCATCTGCTGACATTTTGTTGTGTTTGTTCCAACGTAAATTACACTTCCTCTTGCCTTTGTTGTTTTGCCATCCTTCAAGGCTCTTATTTGTTGCCATCCTCCATCTTGGAGCTGAAATCAGACAGCTTGTTGTTACTTTTCCTGCCACTATCTTTTAAGGGCCAGGTGTTCCATTTGAACCATAAAGAAAAACTAATCACAAAAAGTCTATTAAATCTTGGCTTCCTTGCAGAGCTTGCCTGTTTCCAGTGAATGATGCAGTTCTTTTTAAAGCATCTGAGGATTTTGTTTTGAAAGCCTTATCCTGTTTGTCACTAAATGAGCTGGTAGTGCAGACAGGTGATGGGGCTTTGATGTGTTCTGATACAAACCCGGAGGAAGAGCCGCACCTTTGTTGGATGTTGCACTTTGACAACGTCATCAGTGGGTCATCTCTCTTGCTGTCGCTGCGAATCAAGTGGATCTTGCATCTTGCATGGACCTTTGTGGCCAGTTTTCAGTCACAAAGGCTGAGCGGCAGCTTTGATCTGCCTCAGCAGTTTGACAGGCCAGCCCTGGAACCGTCTGGCTCTTCATCAGGTCCCTGAGAGAAGAGAAACCATGGGACTGACTTGAAATCTGGTGCAACATTTCACAGGATCCGACCAAATGTAACCAAATTAATAAAACGCCTGTTGCTTGAATATTGAACATGAAAACATGTTCTACAGAATTTTATTAAAACAAAATCAAAAATGGCACGGCTAATTTATGTGATGGGCTTAGAAAGAGCATTTTTTTTGTTCAAAAAGTCGGCAAACCTTTTGGGGGCCGGACTGTCTTCGTTATTTGCCTCAGAACAGTGAATGCTTGTCGACTCTATTAAGTGATAGCTCACTTCTTTTGTCACATTAAATGTACATCCCAACATTCCAGAACAGGTTTTTTCATTCCTGCGATGCAATAAATATCGACCAAAATATGTGTCTCTGTGAGAAGAAGCTTTTTCATGACAACAAATGATTCAAAGTGAGTTCAATGCTATGCCATTGTGATGCTGATACTTACAAAACAGGAAGTGCTGCTTTGTGACATCTAAACTTGATTGAATGAGCAAACTCTTTCAAATGTTTGGGGAAGTTGAAAGCACCATCCACATCCTCCACCCCCGCCCCTCCCCTGCAGGTACTGAACAAATACAACTGTTGGGGAAGCTCTCAATCAAATGGACAGCAGAGAACAATTTGTCCTCTGAAAACTGGAACCTGAGGGCGCGTTCATCACTGGGATCCGGAGGGTCGGGAGGATTATAAAGCACCTCCCGTGTGTCTCCTTGGCAACAATTCTCTTTGCTGAAAAGCTCAGAAACTGAAATGAATTAAAGCACAAGGGTAATGAGGGGCTGACAGATGGGCTGCACCTCTGAAAATCAGAGTGAAGGGGCCTAGTGTTTTAGGGAAGTCTTCAGCGAGAGACTGTCAGGCTACAAACAGAAAAGTAGACAATCACAGGAAGGCTAACAGATGAGCTGCTGAGTTTACAGACAGGTAGATTGGGAGTGGGATAAAAATAATGCTCTGAAGATAGGGATGCAGAAAAAAGACCAGCCACCCAAACGCTCTGGTATCCGCATACCTCTCCAGAAGACAAGCCAGGGATTTATATCACGACATTAAACTTGACAAACAAGGCACTGATGTCCTCTCTTGAAAGCACAAAACACACTGTAAACCTGTCAGATTTGTCCTGAGCACAACTGCATGCATTAAGGGCTGTTAAAAAATGTAAAGCTCTTGTGTGCTGAGACATGGAGATCAGTACGCTCCAACTTAATAGAATATCTTCATCCATCTGCGCTGGGAAATATTGACAAGCAATGCAAAACAATCCCAAATCAGCATGTTAAGGGAAAGATGATTGCAAATTTAAAACACAGCCAGTGAAGAAAATGGCTGCAAACACAGTGTGCCTTTTGTTGATATCCATCCATCCATCCTGCTGCTTATCCTACCTAGGGTCGCGGGAGATGCCGGGACCCATCCCAGCTGCCATTGGGCGAGAGGCGGGGTACACCCTGGACTGGTCTCCAGTCAATCGCAGGACCACATAGATAGACGGACAACAATTCACTCCCTCATATGGGGCAATTTTTCCAAGTTTTACAATTAAACTGCTGCCTTACTTTGGACTGTGGGAGGAAACCCACAAAAACACAGGGAGAACATGCAAACTCCACACAGAAGGTCCCCTGTCGGAATCAAACCAGGATGAGGCTGTGAGGCTGAAGCGCTAACCACTGCACCACCATGCCGGCCTTTTGTTAATAGTTCAGCATTTTCCATTAATGCATGAAACTGTTATCTATTTGCATCAATTTTTTTGCCTCTGGATATGTTTCAGTCGTGTAGTGAACATACAAGAATGCAGCACCCTTGCATCTTCCGTTATGTTGTGCGATCTCTTGGGGGGCTTCCATTCTTGAGTCAACCAAATAACGTGACAGAAAAGGCGTAACAACTTAATGAAACAGCAGTGAGGCGAGGATGTAATTACAATGAAGAATAATGTGCATGTTTCAGATGACTGCCGTGGAAAATAGATGGAGTGTTCTGGAAAACATGTCTCTAATGGACACATTATTTACATGTTTTATAAGGTGTGCCCTTTTCATGAATTAATGAAGAATGTTTTTTTAATGTAAAACTCATCCACAATGTGTTGCAAGGCTTCAAGTCCCGGTTTGATTACTGATGTAATTTACACAGTGGCCTCCTGCCATTACATTATCCAAACCCATCAGTCAATACCGGATTATTATAATCTCTCTAAGGGTGGAGGAGTGTACGAGGGAAGCAGAGCCAAAAGCAGAAACTGGCACAAGGACCAGAATCTCCATGAGAAAGAGATTGTTTATGATAAGCCGCAACGCTCATCTGTCCTTGAGTTGTGTGGGTGAATTGTGCCATGAAGTGAATAAAATGAAGAGAGCCCATTCCTCATCAATAACACTAAAAACTAAAAGATAGGCTTGAAACATTATTTTTTCTTGTCACAGACAGCTATGTATTCAAAAAAAGAAGCATCTGAATAACGATTCTTTTGTTTTACTTCAATCAGTACTCAATCATTAACTTATCATACTACCCCCCCCCCACACACACACACACAGACACACATTCTAGGTAATTTTTTAATAAATTGACATTTTTCTTTACCATTTTGTACCAATAGGAGGCAGTGTTGCATTATATCACGCGAGTCTTCCGGAAATCGTAAAATGAGAGAGCGTGTATACTGTAGCTTATTTAGCAGCACTTGCAGAATTCGTTGTCTCTCAAGTTTGTTCCTCTATAACGAACGAGTTCCTTGTTTCAGTTCTTTGTTTTAAGACTCAAGTTGTGTTTATGAAACTATATTTCAGACACAAAGTAACCAACAACGGAAGTACCGCGTCGATACAAGCATGTTCCCCTTGCACACATTTGAGACGGCTCTGAAAACAAAATAAAAAGTGCTGAGCTACTTGAGAGGCGACAATACCGCACATGTAGCATTTCTGCCAATGATGTCATTGTTGAAAAAATGTCCTACATGTTCATTAAATGAACACCATTGGAGGAATATATCCAATAAACTCACCCGGAACAATTAAACCAATCAAACCATTGATAGTAACGGCGGTGTTCCGTTCACCAGTGTGTGAATGCTAACTGTCTGTGTTCTAAATAGAGTACCTGTCACTCAGCTTTACTGTTAATTCGCTACAGTGCTGGCTAACCTAGCAATTAGCCAGCCGGGTGCTAGCCATTCTGTGTCACTTGGAGAACACTATCTAGATTGATTCTAAAAGATGACAAAACATTTAAATGACATCAACGATGAACTTAAGGACAAATTACTGTGATGGAAACTCACCTGTGAGTGAAAACATCATGATAAGTGATTTTTGGTTCGTTTTTTTTAATTTTCTTTTAGCTTGTGTTGTTGCTAGACCTTGTGGCGAGCTGGGGTTTTGCAAATTGACAAGCAACGTCAAGGATGTATCGCTCATAGGATAATGCTATTTAGAAGACAGTTTTAATTCAACAATCAACAAAGGAAAACCCGGAGGGGACGCATTTCACGATGACAACAAGTAAACTAATGGTGTACTGCCCCATTATGAAAACTGACGGTGCAGGTTGGTGTCACACATCTACAAAAACATTGTACAACTATTAACACGATGGAATTCTCTAACCCAAAACCATGAGATGCATCAAAAGGTCCTTGTAGCCGCAAAGGATTCTGGGGTGCTGCTGGCCAGTCCCCCACCACACGCTACACAGCCCCCCCAAGCAGGCTAGCTGTCCTCAGCAACCTTAACGTCCATAACAAAGTCCTTAAAGTGGGGTGGGACCCTACAGTGTCGGCAAGGTCAATTAAGTGCCTTTCGAGCAGGGTTGGAGGGGTGGGCAGCTTCTTGTGGCAAGTATCCAGCGGACGTCGGTTAGGTCCCTTACGCCTGGTGCGGGTGTCACAGTGGTGTACGAAGAGCTCAACATCATGACGCCATCCTGGCCAGAAGAACCGGGTTTGAAGCCGTTAGAGGGTCCCAGTTTGCCCTGGTGTGACCCGCCCCCATCAAGCCATGAACCAGTTGAAATACATGGGCGGCGTAGCGCAGGAGGCAGAGCGATCATCTTTTGAACTGAACATTCCTGGTTTCCCGCTCCTCCTAGTGTGTCGAAGTGTTGTTGAGCAAGACACTGAACCCCTAACTGCTCCCCTGGCGCTGGTAGACAGCAGCCAACTGCTCATGGTTCATCCATGATGGGTTAAATGCAGAGAACGAATTTCCCCAGGATTAATAAAGTATACATTATTATATTATATGTAATAATGTATTACAATTATACATTATTATTATTCGTATTATTATTACATGTCGTTATAGCTTGCGGGGTACCACCAGCTAGAGGCGATTTTGGTTGCCTGCAGTGGTCTTCCAACAGCGGGGGAGGAGGCCCTCACGAATCATGATGTTAGTCCACTGCAAGTAGAGAGCCTTAGTCTCTGTGTCCAGCATTGCAACCCTTGACCACGCCAGTTGCTGACCAGCTTCCAGCCATCTCCCTACATGGGAGAGAGCTGGGTCGTTGTCCTGGTCCCGCCGGAACAGTTCAGGATCAATGCTCCCAAGGTTGGGGATTATGGGTGGGACCTGGGGATCACCAACACGCCTTTTTGTAGGGTTTTCATGCAAGATTTCTATTGCCTGAGTTGAGGTGTGCTGCTGTCCTTCCTGAATAGCAGGGTGGAATGTGGTAGCTTCAGAACCCAGGTAGAATGTTTCCCCAGAAACATCAAACACTGCCCCCAATCCCTTTAGTAAGTCCAGGCCAATGATGCAGGGTTCCTGAATCCCTGCTAGACAGAATTTACGAATCCTTTCCCCCAGCATTTCAATGCGTTCCCCAGTGGCCGTGGTGACACGAGTCACCAGGCATCAGTCCCTAGATCTGCTGCGTAAGCCCCTAAGGTCTCCTTCTCTCTCCTCTGGTTGTTAGAGAGCTGGTTCTCCAGAGAAGAGACGACGACCAAGCCGTTGGTGCAGGCCCTTTCAATAGCCTGAAAACTGAACCATTCCTGGGGCCGAAGATCAGAAAGGATTTGGCGGGCTTTACCTTCCAGGGCCAGGGCAAACTGGGTCGCTGTTTCCTCAGGGGACCCAGGTTGCCCTGGCCACTTATTGAGGGGACCTCAGGGGACCACTTATTGAGTTGTGCCACCATCTGCACCTGGATGAGGTACGTCTGTGGGGGCTCCTCTCCGTTGTAGCATGGGAGCTTCATCACACCTCGCTTGGGGTGACTTGCAGTTGTGGGACTGACAACTTGTTTCCTGCCAAGGTCACATTTTCAGCTATAGGCACTGGATAACTTGTGGATCTTCCCGGCGTTATCGGAAAACTGACCCTGTGGTGACCATACACTCCTCTGGGGGCTGCAGTTCCTGCCGTCCTCAAGGAAAGGGTTGCTGCCCCGATAGTCCTCAAGGAATGCTCCTTCCTCTTGCACAACATCATAGACTTTCGTGTATTGTGCCTCAGTTTTGTTTTTTCTCTTCAATTGAAAGGAAGCCAAAAATTCATTACATAATGTTTATTCAAGAGACATGAATGCAATTCTTGTTTTAGAAACTGTATTTGCTGCCTGTATTTGTCTTTTTATTGGCCAGTTTGTGTTATGAATTCAGTTGTGAATTTGTGTAAATCTCCACCTGTTACAAACTGGTCCGTTTGTTGTTGAAATCTTCTTGTCTTGGCAACTGGACTTGAATTTCTTCACTTGAAGATGTTTCACACCCCATTCGAGAGGCTTCTTCAGTTCGTCCATTTGTATTAGTTGAGTGGGATGCGGGCTGTGGAGTGGGATGTGGGCTGTGGAGTGGGATGCGGGCTGTGGAGTGGGATATGGGCTATGGAGTGGGATGTGGGCTGTGTCACATGTCCCATTTGGTGCACTAAAGTGTTAACTCAGGCTTTTTCAGTACCTCTTCAGAGGGCGCATGGCAGTGAAATTGCACTTAAAAATAGGTCAGGATTGAATCTTTGATTGGTTTTGGACCTGAAGGGTCTTGGTTTGGAGTTTGAATATGTGGTGTCGCTATAATTGCTTGTACTGCCTAACCTTGTCTTAAGCCCACCAACCCCAATCTCATTTCCCCAAGGTGGCCAAATAATCCTGACACTGGCTGGTTCTGTGGTATACCATTGCTGCAGTTTTTGCAAAACTAGATTCAGGTTTTGTTCCTCTAGTTGAAAATCCAACAACAACTAATGACAAAACAATTGATTTTACCAAGCAAGGATTTCATAATAATTGGGAAACAATGGAAGCCATTGCCTGTATATCAATCTCCAATAGTTGAAAGAACATGGCCGCCTGTTCTCAAGTATTTCAATTCATTGAGAAAGAGCACAAAAAATACTAAAAGTAGTAGTGTGTAAAATGCAGTATATGAAAGAGAGAGACTGCAGCAGTAAAGTTGCTAGAGAGAAAATAAGGTCAAAGCTGGGCATAGCATTCAGGGATTACTAAAACATTAGATGAAGAATCACTTTGATTTGGTCTCAATTCATATCTCCTTCCAAGTTGGAAGGTGGAGGAAGTTCTAAACTTTGATCGTAGTTTCACATGTAAACGGGAAAGAACTACTACGAGACGGGAAGCAATAATGTATGTTTTAAGATAGAAAGGGTAATGATTGTGAATGAGTGCTGTCTTGGGAACATTAATAACTGAATGAACAACAGACTTATTTATATAGATTATTCATTAGTTGCCATAGTTTATATTCTTTTTAGAGAAAGCAATGTTATTTGCTGTGATTAGTTACTGTTACACAAACATCTTCTGAACTAGATTGATGGTTTCAAAGAAATTGATGGGGGGTTCTATTATATTTATTTTTTTCTGTTTTTTTTGGCAGCTTGTTTTTGTACTTTTTTCTTCAGCGTGCACTTCATCAAGCCCATGTCATGATGGATATTTGGTCATGTCAGAAAAAAGTCACATGTTGCTTTCTTGCTTGCTTTCAAGGATTAGTAAAGGAACAGCGCCTCAGCTTTCACTGTGTTAACAATTCGTTATTATCTTGAGTTACAGTTTGCTACAAAATCTTGAAGCACAACGTGACTTAGATGATTGAGGTAAATAGAATCAGGAAATTCTTCTATGGGCCGTCGATATTTGTTCTTGCTCGTCTGAAATGTTGTTCAGTCTGTTATCACAACAGGGAGGATGAATCAGAGAAAAGGTGATTAGAATGTCCTGTAGTGAAAGAGGGGCTATTGTGATATGACAATTTCCAGACTCGTCGTGTTACTGAGAGTTGCAGCATTTTTGCAGGAACCATATTGAATCAGCAGTTCAATGGGAAGTCCAAAACATTTTGACAAGAGACAGTGAACCATTTGTTGGAAGCAACAAAAGCAACTTTTACCTTTAGGATGGCACCACCTTGACTCGACATGGCTTTCTTTTTGGTTTCTTATTGATCAAAAGCTGCAGAAGCTGAGATTTTGATCCTTATGTGGTCCCTTACAAGGAAATTAATTGTTGGTGAGGTGCAGCTGGATGAACCAGTGGCCAGGCCATTATCTGTGACAAATGGCGGACAGGTGAAGAACTGAGGGTCACATACAACTTTGAAATATCCGAAGGCACAGAGGGAAAAAGAGAGAACTCAGTGTCTGTATCCATGGATACTCGTCAATCTTATTTCAGTTCCCATTTCAAATCCTCGGCTAAAGCAATCGTGATGAGTGGAAACAACAATGATGTTCATTTTGCCCTTATCTGACTAGCCTGTGGCTTCCAAATATAGCCTGTGATGGGTCAAAGGAAACTGTCATTACATGATGCAATGAACTGGCTTAACAGATACCAGCCACATTCTTTACATGCAAGACAACAGTACTTTCAATGACATTACAAACCTTTCTCTTATATTACACTATTTAAAATGGGCACAAACCTGTTCTCTAATTGTAAATTGCTCAATAAAAACAAATGTACCTGTGGTCCTTCGGCTGAGAGATGTCAAAACCCAAACTACATATTCAAGTGAATTCTCCAAGACAAGAATACAGCCAGTCCATAACAATCAAACTTATCAGTGAAGGCTTATTGCCAATGTTCTTGGAGATGTTCTTCATCAGAGCACAAGGTGGCACTGGCTCATGACCAGTTTACCCCATTTGTCATCAACGGCTGACAACCACTATCTTGCATTCATCTCTAGGTAGCAGACATATATCGTGCGGATACAGGACAAAGTACTACACAACAGAATAATGTATGAATGAATGCAACTGCCCTCAGGACTTCTCTAAGGATTCACATAACTAGATGTGACAGCGTGCTGACAAATATCAGCCCCTGGCCTCTGGATATTTTAGTGATCCGCGTTTCACTTTGAAAATGAGATTAAAAGGGTGTCAACCATGAATGCCCTCGTCCTCTTAAGTCACAAGACCATCTGTCAATGTTCCTGGAGTTTCAGAGAATTTCACTCAGTCACATTTTTCAAATGTAGTGATTGAAAGAATGAATTCATGGCCACAAGTAGTCAAACTGATTTTTCCTTTTTTTCGCAGCCCCAAGTAAATGGTCTCCTGAGCTCCAAGGAGAGAGCCGTAACGCCTGGTTCAATGATTCTAAGTGTGGCCCTCTTCCACAGTTAAGTCCTCTTAGGGCTTCAGGTACATACGATTGCTGAATTTGAACACAGTGGTATTACCAGACAGAATGGCACTGGTAAGTTGAGGTAATTTTTGAATTTTACCATCAACTTCAAGGTAAGCTCAGACTCCGCAATGTGCCTGCAGCCTTACAGATGTAAATCTGTATCAGCTGAAATACTACCATCACTGTCCCCATATATAGGCCTTACATCTCTTTTTGGAGCGGATGCACTATAAGTAAAATCATTAGGAATTTCAATAAAAAGGCAGTTGGGTTCTCCTACTGCATTATCTTTTTTTTCAAAATCTTAATTTTTCAAAATTAAAATGCCCCATTTGGAAAAATCTCCAATAACACAAACTAGTTAACTGGGAACTGGGAATAAAAGAACACAGGGACTAAAAGAATGAAAGAATGAAATAAAAGTGTAGTATCATGTCAGGGGTACATAGAGATATGAGTTCAATCTATTCAATTTTCTATCACTGACTGTTCCTTGGGATCCAGCTCTCCTCCCTCATCATGGAGTTCTTTGGAGTTCCTGGTGTCGTCCTGATCACCTCCACAGTGCTGCCAGCATCGTAGGGTTGTCTGAGCAGCTCTTCCCTTCAAGGAAAAATGTGGCCATGACTTCTTGAACCCATGAATATGGCATCAATATGGCAAGCATAGAGAGGTCACACTGTGGCAAATACTTCTGAAAATGACAATCCAAGAGGTCTTTTTTGACACTGGTCCTTTAAATGGGAACGCAAGAAATTAGCCTTCTCATTGCAGCTTTAAGATACTTATACCACTCTCACAAAAAAGGAAAGTATAACTCTAGGTTTGATGTTACTCACATCTTTTCCTCCGCTGAATGTTTGTGGAACACCAGACTAAAAATCATCTTGAAATACAGCATGTTCTCCTCATGACACAAAAAATCCAAAAGCTTGGGGAGTCCCCATTTCAACTTTGCAGTGTTTTAGAGGAGAGCTTGAATGTCCTCTTTCGCAGAACATTGTATCCTCAATTAAACTACACTCACTAAGCCGTTCAGCACTCGGATTATTTTGCATGGTCAGGACATTGTGTGTGTGGTTATACTCCTGTGGGTCTTTGTCACATTTAGAAAGCTGCTTACCCATTCTGACAGCATGGGGGACTTTAAGCCAAAACACACAACACCCCCCTTCAAAATCAGTCAACTTTGAAATGAAATTAAATGAAAGATACATAATAGAACAAACGGTTCCACCCAGTTGGTGAGAGAAGACTGTTAAATGGAAGTATTCAATTTCTCAACAAGCCATCTCCGTCTCTGTTTTCCTGGAATCAACAGGAATCAGACACCGTGTTCCAGAGGCAGACCGGACAGGCGGTGGGACAAATTTATTATAAAACAGTAAACTGGTAGCAATTTTTTCAAATTGTTTATTTACCTGAGGTAAACTCTCCAAGGTCCCTTGTATAATAAGGATGAACTTTTTCATTTGCCACTGAGGAATTAAGCACATACAATGGCTCTCATCTGAAACAAGTGCAATTATCTGCACGTCCCACACCAGCAGCCCAAAACAGACCAGCCATGAACAAAAATACAAAGAAAGACAGAGGAGAAGAAACCACATCGGCCTAAATACGAGCAGGAACTTACATTTGCTGCACATAATTTACTGACACCTGAGCTTTAGTTTAAGCATGTTCAATATTTCATTTGGAGCTAAAAACACTGCAAAAGCCAGTCTTTGCTTTTGAACATTAAGTGTTTTTGAGGAAAATGATATTCTCATGCTGCACAACAGCAACATTGAACTGCAGCACTGTTTACCTCTTTACTTTTGCCCCGTTCACATTGGCAATCTTATAAAAATAAACAGACATAAAAAATGAAGATTAAACAAATAAATGCAGATGAGTGTTTGTGTCTTTCATATCTGAATTTGCCGCAGTGATAAACATTTTTTTACAGTGACTGTTATTTGGTTTTCTTGCCACTCAAAGGTGCAAACAAGTCTGTGTCAGGACGACAACTTAAAAATAAGCTGAATAAAGTACAAGTCGAGGATAAGCCAAAGTAGTTTGTCTTTTTACAAGGAAAACAGGCTAACTCTCTGATGCTAACAGGATTCACAAAACAGCCAGCTGGCTCAGATGTAAAATAAAAACAAGATACTGTAACTACAAAATAAATGCTACGTCCCACTGCGAGACTGAAAGCAGTCCAGTAAATGGGCAAAAGGCCATGCCAGGAAAAAGGCTAAAAATGTATAAAATAAATTTCTATGTAGGTAATAGAGACTGAAATATTTCACAAACTCATCAAAGGTTTTGGAAAAAAACAGATTTGTATGGAAACCAGACGAGGCCTGAAAGATAATTTTTAATATGCTCCCTATTTTTATCGGCTAATTAAAATAGACAGAACTTGAGAGAGTTAGATAAGTCAACATGGCTCACAGATATGAAAAATGGACGACTCCATTTAGTTGCCCCTATCTCAAGTATTTTTGAGGTCGGTCTTCAAAGATGCAATAATTTCTGAGAGATTATTTTACTGTGTCCTCACTTTTCAAGGATAAAATATTTTTCAACACCACTTCTTGAAAAAAACTTTCATTAGCAGCTGTGACCTTGGCACTTATTTTGGATTTAAAAGCTATTTCTGTCATTGCACTCATGTGAAAGTCCAGCTAAACTCAGTGATGGGGTCTGCTTAAGGTACTCCTGAACCTGAGATAGCACGAAGAAATGTTTTGATCAAGTCTGCCTGTTTCCATAAACGGTCTTCTCTCTACTCATTTCCAGCTGGTTTACAAGTTGGATGCTGAATGTTAGTGCATGTTATTCCATGGTAGGAACACTTGGCTCTGTGTGTGTTATGGCTTTTATCAATCACTTTAAAAGGTTATTAAATTTTGGATATAGCATTTGGTACATTCTCGGTCATTTTAATGTTACACAATTGCAAGCTTTTAGTGATTTTTCTTGCCATTTCACACATGGAATTATGTTGACGAAAAAAAGGATTAATATCTAGAGTAGTCTCTTAATCTAGGATTTGTCACTTTTTTTTATGAACCAGGAAATTACCAATGTTGTGCACAATGGGACTATTTAGATGGATAATCATGTTAGGGATGTAGGGGTAATAGAGGAGGTTGGATTCCACCAAAATTTTTGCAAAGAGTTTGGTTTAGCTATCACACAGTAAGAAAAAAAACAACAAAAACATTTTGCTGTGCATCAGAACTTCTGAATTGTACAACTTTATGTTAAAAACCAATCATAACTTGAAAATGTAGATTCTTTAAGCAGAAGCCAATAAAAATGGATTACAGAGAGGCTTACTCTGCAGCTTTTATTCAGGGATTTTGTACTCAGACCAGCAGAACATCAGAAAACACACAGCAATTCTCAATCAGCGTGAAGCTGCAGATGATGGCAGACGGGAGCCGGGCCAACATGAAGGACACGCAGCACCCACTGGGGCCACCACTGCTCGGTGTCAGCTTAATGGCTGACCCACAGCCTGGTTTTGCACAGTGACGTGTCGCAAAGCTTCATGTCTACTTCTAAAAGTTTAACTAATCCCCCCTCAGAGCAATCAGATTCGTGGAAAGTCAGACAGCAGAGCTTCTGCTTCTGTTGACAGCAGAAATTTTTTTTTTTAGTATTGAGTAAAGCATATTAAGTCATGCTTTACTCAACGCAATACAATCAAATCAATTTAATATCTTAAATGTATTACAACTAAGACTTCTGATGGTGTGATGTGTAGAAAAATGGATTTCTTTCAGTGCAGAAGATACCATTTGTCAAAACTAATGATTTGAGTCCAGCATGATTTGGTAATATTACTGTCCTGGTGTTGGTAAATTAGACATTTTTTTCCACATTTTTGGTTTCCGAGAAATCTTGACCTGCAAAACAAACTGTGTTTCAAAGAACAAGTAATGTTCCTGTCTGATTATAACTGACCTGATTCAAAAATAGCTAACCCCTTAACTTCCCTCATTTGGTGTCATGGCAGCGCAGAACTCTACTCATAGAGCTGTGAAACAAAAAAATGCTTATAATTTTTACAACCATGGCAAACAGTAACATTAGTCGAACATCCAGCTGTTTTATAACGAACGTTTTGTGCAAATATACCAATTTTAAGTACCCGGTGGGTCTGAGAAACAAATGCCTCAAGCAACATGCCATCACAAATTTGGGAGGATCTTAGCCTGTCAGAGAAACCAACTGCTGTTTTGTAAACCGCAATATTAAAACTGGCATTTCATTACAAGCTGAGCGTGAAAGGGCTGCCATCAGGAGTGATGCAGTGTCATTTGTGGACCCCACGCTTTTAGCTGCACGCAGATACCCTCAGACAGCAGAAAAGGTCGGTCGGGAGGCTTGCCTGAATTTTTACTGTTCTTCTTTTATTATAATTCTTTCTCTTGGTACTTGAGAATCCACAGGGCCACCATTCCACCGCAGCTCTGTCTCGTTTTTGTGGGGAAAAAAAAGCAAAAAGTCAGATAAGATGTGACAGGCCGATAGTTGCTCGTCGTTGCTGCTTTGGGAAGCAAGGCAGGCTGTGTTTGGCTGATGAGACCTGCCTTGTAAAAAGACGGACAGCGCTGGGAGACGGTGGTCGTAGTGGGGTTTGGGGGTATGCGGAATGAAAATGAAAAAGGAAAGTGTTGGTCCGTCTGGCATAACCTTTCCCAAATAGATTTTTGTAAACTCACACATTTTGTCAGGAGAGATAAAGGGTAAGTGATGGTGGCATTCTGATTATGGCGTTGTTTTTTTGTCTGACGATTGAGCATGCTCATCTGTACACACACACACACATGCACTAACACTGCATGCTGCGAAAGGTCAGGTCTGACAATGATTTTAAAGCCTTCCTACAATCTGCTGAGCATGAAAAATACACTGCGTCACTAAGGGATGAAGGGAGGAAGATTTATAGAAGAGATTAGGATATATATATATATATATATATATATATATATATATATATATATATATATATATATATATATAAAATGCAGCCTCAGGGCGGCACAGGCCAGTGTCTCCCTGAGCCGGACTCGGGGGGGCATAGGCCAGTGTCTCCCTGAGCCGGTCCCAAGCCCGGATGAATACAGAGGGTTGCGTCAAGAAGGGCATCCGGCATTAAACTTTTGCCAAAAGCAAATATGCAAATCAAACCTAAAAATTTCATACCGGATCGGTCGAGGCCGGGTTAACAACGACTGCCATTGGTGCCGATAGCCTACAGGGTACCAATGGAAATTGGGCTACTGTGGGTCGAAGAAGGAGAGGAGGAAGGCGTGTTAGGAAGCAGAGAGAGAAGAGGAAAGGCAAGAGTCTGGAACTGAGAGTAGGGAATTTGAAAGTTGGGACAATGACAGGAAAAAGTAGAGAGTTGGTTGACATGATGCAGAGAAGGAAGGTGGATTTACTGTGTGTCCAGGAGACCAGGTGGAAAGGGAGTAAGGCTAGAAGCCTAGGAGCAGGTTTTAAGTTGTACTATCATGATACTGACAGGAAGAGAAATGGAGTAGGAGGTATCTTGAAGGAGGAGTTTGTTAGGAATGTTCTGGAGGTGAAAAGAATGTCAGATAGACTTTTGAGCCTGAAACTAGAAATTGAAGGTGTGATGCTCAATGTTGTTAGTGGCTATGCCCCACAGGTGGGATGTGAGTTAGAGGAGAAGGAGAAGTTCTGGAATGAGTTAGATGAATTGATGCAGAATATCCCCAGAAATGAGAGAGTGGTCATTGGGGCAGACTTCAATGGACATGTTGGTGCAGGCAATAGAGGTGGTGAAGAAGTGATGGGCAGGTTTGGTATCCAGGATAGGAATGTAGAGGGACAGATGGTGGTAGATTTTGCAAAAAGGATGGAAATGGCTGTTGTGAATACTTTTTTCCAGAAAAGACAGGAACATAGGGTAACCTATAAGAGCGGAGGTAGGAGCACGCAGGTAGACTACATCTCGCATAGACAAGGCTATCTGAAAGAGATCAGTGACTGCAAAGTAGTGGTAGGTGAGAGTGTAGCCAGACAGCATAGGATGGTGGTTTGTAGGATGACTGGTGACAAGGAAGATGAAGAGGACCAAGGTAGAGCAGAGAACAAAGTGGTGGAAGCTGAAAGGGGAGGAGTGCTGTATGGTTTTCAGGACTGGACAACTACAGCTAATGTGATCAGGGAGACAGGTAGGAGAGTACTTGGTGTGTCGTCTGGAAGGAAAGTAGATAAGGAGACCTGGTGGTGAAATGAGAAAGTGCAAGAATGTATCCAGAGAAAACGGTTAGCAAAGAAGAAG
>CAAKHD010013926.1:15631-43148 GCA_901007705.1 Fistularia tabacaria
TTTTTCTCCGCCCCCCCCCCCGTTAAATTAAGGGAAATTTATGGAAAAACAAAAAAAAAAAAAAAAAAAAAAAAAAAAAAGGGCTTTATGTCCAACTTTTTCACTTTGCTCATTGCCTAGCTCTGAACGCCGACTTGAATGAAGCCACCTCATTAAACCCCACTCTAATCTCTATCTCCGAAATCAGTCCAGTCATTCATGTACCTTCATCTTTTGATCTTTTGTCATCACACAATCAGTCTGTCTGCCTTGCTCTTGAATGATAAAATCTGTTTTCTCTTCAACTGAACCATAACTGGTCTTTATCCTCCTATATTTTATTATTTGTTTATTGTATCAATGGTGCTCTTAGGTATAAAGTTTGTATTAGTGATCAGCTGAAACATATTCGAAGTAGTAATATTTGTATTTCAAACCTTTGCACCAGGAAGGGTACTGACCAAAAAAAAAACAACAACAAAAGAAAAAAAAGGTTTACGATATTCAAGTTTCTACAAATCTTAGGCAGCTCTTGTGAAGGAATTTACTTTCACAAATGACGCACTTCATTTTAACTGTTGTAATCACATAATCAACATTATCCATTATAATACTAATAAAAACCAGATCCATTTCTCTGCATGTACAGCCAGAGACTGGCCACCCAAGATTAAAATGCATAGGGTCAGTAAACATGAATGTTGCCACCACCAATTAACAATTAATTAAATACTCTTCTTAGAGATTATAACTATTAACCTTCACTTGGAAAACAAAGTAAAATAATAAGGAGGGAAAAGTTTGAAATTTGTCATTGCCGTGTCTCTCTGGGCTGAAACTTTCCACAACAGACGCGCGCGCAAGAGACAGCGAGAGCGAGAGACAGAGAGAGAGACAGAGAGAGAGACAGAGAGAGAGAGAGAGAGAGAGAGAGAGAGAGAGAGAAAACTGTAGGAGAGATCTTAAGAAGTCTCTGGCGTATCACTAGATTCACTCAGACAGGAGTTTCAGTTGATGCCGTGTGCATGCACAACTACCTGTGAAAGGCTCACTGTTCTCCCTGCACTTCTACTATTGAACTATTCTAGCACACTAAGTACTTCTGTGCACAACACACAGAACATAAAAACAAACTTCCCAGGCAGTATTTTTGATGAACATTTAAAAAGGTACTCTACAGCTTGTTTTTCCATGATGCAATTCAATTAAATTTAGATGTCAATTTGAAAAGCCCTCTTTTTGCTTACTGGGTTCAACTTTGTATGATACAACGTGCTTCACTGTTGTATCATAATCATACCAAAAGATGTGTGCTCTAGTTACCGGTCTAAGTCAAAAATTAAAATCCCATTCAAACTGTCAACAGCATAAGACTCATGGAGATCAATACTTAAGGCCATTCAGTTGATTACAAATTTCTCAACAGCTTTCTCTTCCACAATGTTTCCCTGATGCTCTGCTACAACCACACAGCTTTACATGTTAAAATTTCACCCTGCAGTTAATCTGCTTGGTGGGCTGATGAGTGCTATGGGAATGGAGAGAATAATGAATGAGATGAAGGAACACCAGAATGAAAGGAGACTGTAGGGGACGGGGTGTGAGAGATGTAACTGCATTATTGAGCATGCATAGTTGAGTTTTAAGGGGGTAAATGGGAAACCATGTTTAGGGACAACCTTTTCCCTTCTGCCTCCCCCACCCTTTCTCTTCCTTCAATAATTGTCCTCCATACACTCCCTTTGCTTTCCCCATGAGGACATCCACATCTCTTATTCAGGAGGGAGGTTAAAAATTTAAAGCTGGAAGGGAGAAGGTGGAGGGGTGAGGAAAATAGAGTACCTGCAATGGTCAAAATGAAGACATGTCTTTAGGGATTTTTCTTAACTACTAATCTAGAGAGCTCCTTGCTTTGATTAGGCGCGCATATATGTGTGGCGAGAGGTGGGTGGTGATTATGGTAGGGGAGTATGAGGAAGGAGGAAGTAGATGAAATGAGAGTGAGAGGAAGAGAGTGCAGAAGTACACTTTCATGCAGAGCAGTGTAGTGTAGCAGAGTATGGTGAAAAATTAAGGCGCCCACAGGGCAAAGCAGAACCCTCGTCTTACACGACACATGGAGATAGTGAGCAATGTAGCAAGGGTGAACACAAAGAGAAAGAGAGGAGGGAGGGAGAGAGAGAGAAAACATTCAGCAGGGGGAAAACAGCTCATATAACATGTGCATTGAAGTCTAACTTGCAGATCTATAACACATTAAAATGCATTTCAGTGCAGGTACAAACCACAACATGGTTACTTGCACATTAAGGTCAGAAAGTGGAGCACTGCCTTGTGTAAATGCCACTGGGTTACCCATATTACACAGAAACGGACAGAAAAGGGGGGGGGGGACATTCTGCGCCAACAGCAATGAAAGACGGTCACATTCCAACACAGAAATAACTACCAAACCAATCCCAGCATTAGACATGCAAGATGAAGATTAATAAAAATATGACTGAATTTAATTTAAGAAAATTGGGACTGTGAAAGAATGATGGAGGAGAAAATTGATTGCTTTAATTATATCTTTGTGAGGGATATATGGCATTAGCCAGGAAAATAAGTGGTACATTTGTAACAGGCCCCCCAAAAATTATATTTCTACAAAGCAACAGAAATTGTGCTGTGAAAGATTTCAGTATTAAACACAAAGAAATTTTATTTAAAAAAAAGAACAACCAAAAAAAGGACAAAACAGTGTTGTAAAGAAGTTGATCTCAGCAGAATGGGCCATTAGCAGACCACATCACAATGTCCATTTTAATTCATACTGGCTGCTACTGTCAACGGCTAGTTAACATACTATTGAAAACAGCTTTAGGCTACTATCAAATAGCATAGGAGCGTCAGACTTTAAAGGATACTGTCAAATGCCTGCTACTATGATTGATCATTCTTCTTTCACATCTAACAGCTTCCTTAATCTCCAACCAACCACCACTACAAGTCCCTGACATTTTTCATAATCTAGCTCTCGTTCTTTGTCTCTTTTCATAAGAATCCCTTTAGTTGACATTGATGAGAGAAGATATGTGGAAATCAGAAGAGAAGTGAAAAAAGAGGAATAAGGCTCTTAGCTTGCCAACTCCACCTTTGAAGTTGTTGGTCTGTACTGTTCTTTTTCTCGTGTATGACTTCAGTGACATCAAAGTAAACTAAGTCTCTTGTGCCAGTCTATATGTCCACATGAATATGAGCATGTCACTACCCTTAAAGACAGGTAGAGAGTATGAGAAGCTGAATCCAGGCACTACTTTTCTTTATCAGTGCATAACTTGACAATTTCTTATCCAACGATTCCATTCTGTTTACTCAATACTTTATTTTCGTGGAAACATAATTAATTCCCCTTAATGCAACTCTTCACACCAAACACAGATTAACTCTTTTTCTCCCTTAAAATGGGGCAGAGTTGGTGTTATATTTGTGTTTCCACACAAGTGTGTTACATGTCTTTAGCTGGGTTAAATTTCATGACTTTGGTTCTGGAATTTTAATGTACAGAGTTGAACAGTAAGTTCGCAATTTCACAAGTATTCAATTTCAGTTTAAAAACTTTATCATGTAATTAAGTACAAATGCATTTTATATGCACCCTATCCTATCAAATCAGTGGATTATCAGTATTCATGCATCAGCTTTGCATTATTCTGTTCAACAAACTGGATTGCAAAAAATTGCATCATGAAATCTTCTGTTTAAACAGAGTAAGCAAGACACTTAGGAAAAACATGCTTGTCCCATGCTGGTGTCTCCCTCTTCTGAGGTTTGGTCAAAGTATATAAAAGGGTTTTGTTGGAGAAAAAATAAAAAAATAATTTTCCTGGTCACAGGTATGATAAGCAACATCCAAGCAAGAAAAGAAGACCACTTTGCAAGTTTTATAGGGGGTGGGGGTTGTGGCTGTATACATGCTTGTTCCACAGTAACTGGGATATTAATCACCATAATGGCATACTATTATTGGTAACAGTACCCCAAACATAAATTTTAAAATCAGTAGAGGGGAAAAATAATACAGCCCCAAAGGGGACACAAGACAGTGTCCTCCTTGTGCCAGTACTAAAACCCAGATAAATGCAAAGGAAAGACAAAATGCAAAAAGTTCTATAACAAAAAAAACGAAAACAAATTAAATATTCTTATTAATACCAATAAGGAGATATGTGGATGAGTGAAAGAAAATATGAACTTGGTGTGAAAAAAGAGGACGCACAGGATAGGGTTACATGGTTGCAGATTATATGTTGTCTTCTTTTCCTTTCAGCTTTTCCCTTCAGGGAAACATGTCCTCTCTCATTATGTCCATAAATCTTCTCTTCGTTCTTCCTCTCGACCTCCTGCCAGGCCTCTCCAATTCCAGCATCCATCTACCAATATATTCATTATCCCTCCTCTGTACATGACCAAACCATCTCAGTCTGGCTTCTCTGACCTTCTCTCCAAAACATCTAACATGTGCTGTCCCTCTGATGGACTCATTCCTGATCCTATCCATCCTCGTCACTCCCAAACAGAACCTCAACATCTTCATCTCTGCAATCTCCAGCTCTGCTTCCCCTCTTTTCTTCAGTGCCACTGCCTCCAAACCATACAGGATTGCTGGTCTCACAACTGTTTTTTCCACCTTTCCTTTCATTCTAGCTGATATTCTTCCATCGCATAGTACCCCGGACACGTTTCTCCACCCATTCCAACCTGCTTGAACCCATTTCTTAACCTCTTTTACACACTCTCCGTTGCTCTGGACTGTTGAACCTAAGTACTAGAAATCCTCCAACTTCTTGATCTCCACTCCCTGTAACCTCACCGTTCCACCCGGGTTCACACATATATATTCTGTCTTGCTCCAACTAACCTTCATTCCTCTCCTTTCCACAGCATACCTCCACAGTTTATCCTTTGTGATGTGGTATGCAGTGATAAAGCTTCATTTTATCTAAATACATATTACTTCCTGTTAAAAAATAAATAAAAATAAAAATAAAAAATAATAAAAAAAACTTAAAATAAAAGAAATGACAGATTATTTGTGTAATAGCAGAACTGCTTTTAAATTGCCATGCTAATGCTTGCTTTTTTACTACTAATGCTTGTGCATCAGAGTTCAAAATGGTGTCTGCCTCAAGAGATGTGCTGTTTTAAGGCTTATATATCACACATATCCCACACAAACTCTGGAATTTCCAAAGAGGAGTATTATAAGGGTGAGTGGTAGAGGCTATGGGTGTTGGCAATCATATTCTGTGCTTTGCATCTGACAAATATGGCTTAAATTGATGGGACAGAGAGAAGGTAATGCCCCATGTGCTGGGACAATTGTGAAGTGAAAGGGCACTTGAGTTGCCATACTACCTTAAACAGAGAAGGTGAGAACACTACGCAGTGGCACCATACAAGTATACTATCACTCCCTGTATCAGAACAACTTACCATGATGGATTTTGATTGGTGTCTCAGTGCTTTACCGTTAATTTTACATTGTTCAAATAATGGAATTCAAAATTCATTTGGTTCAACTCCCATACCATCTGCTCAATTATAGTTGCCATTGTCTGAAGCACAAGAGGAATCTCTAGACAGTAGCATTTTACATCTCACCAATTGAATTAAAAGTTTGCTCTTCAATTGTGTCTCAAGACAGAAATATGAATGTCCACACAATCGTTCGCTTATTACAGTAAACTTAACATCTAAGTGATAGAATATATGCAGAGCTGTTTATACACAAACAAACAGTGATAGTTAAAGTATTATCAGAGGCCATGTGTGGCACTGATTTAAGTGATATAAGTTTTTTCTCTTTTGGATTCATAATTTCTATAGGAAATGGTCTTGACAGTAAATATAGGACATGGACCTTTGGTGTATTTCACTTTTTCTATTCTTCAATTAGACACATTTATAGAATGAACATGCACAGAGGAGGATGGCATCCCACTCTCAGACATATCCAAACAAATTGTCAAATTTGGCTCAAACTATATTAAGGCAGCCATTATAATACCTAAGCAACGTTGGCAAGTCTTTTCTATGCTTGGAACATGCTGAGTTTACAAGAGGAAAAAACTGTAATGTGCCATTCTATGTGGGCACCCTCAAATTGAACAGATACTTTAGTCATAGCCATACTTTCAGTAAAACTTTTCTTTACAAAGAGAGCAATAACATTAAAATTAAAAATACTTCACCTATACCAAGATTAGACACAGCTAAACACACAATAAACTCACATGTAACATACGTAGGAGAAAACAGTGTAGGAGGTTTGCTGCTGTAACCAAAAGAAGCAAAATATTGAGGAGAAGTGGGTGGAATGAGTGTAGGAGCTCATACATTTATCCTTTTATTCCCTGACATTCTTGAATCTTTTTTCTTGATTCTTTTCCCTCTTGGCCTCAGTAAAAAGAAACAGAACCACGAAGACTTGGGATACTAAGTATGTGTAACAAGGTTTTGAGCTTATCAGTCAATGTCTAAAATAAACACAGATGCTCCCTGACTCATAAATACTTTGGATGTACACACGCAAACACACAAATATTTTTTCTTAGCTGCTGTTTAGCTGTCATTTTATTGGAAACATTTAAAATGTAGTGGGGTTGCAATCGAAGATTGTAAACTGGCAGGTTAGCTGGCTGGCTGGCTGGCTGACCGACTGGCTGGCTGGCTGGCAGAGATGAGTGAAGCAAAGAGAGCCTATTTGATTTAAAAACAGGATAATCTCCAAGAAAAGGAAAAGGCAGCAGGGAGATTAGGGACACACTGCGGTAATGCTCCAGTATGAGTACACTTAGCTCATTTGCATGTAAAACAGAGGCAAGAGAAGTGTAACGAGGAAGGAATGGAAGGAAGAGAATGAGTGGGACAACGCGGCATGTGTGAGCATGTCTCAAAGCATGTCTGACACATGTGTGTGTGTGTGTGTGTGTGTACAGTCACAAATGTATGCTCTTATTTGTGCATTTAACAGAGTTAATGTGAACATCAGTACTGATATGTATGAAACTGATAAGGCCAGATGAATATGCAGCTCTTTGTGCCTGTTTCTAACCCATGAGGAAACGGTGATTGAGAACGCTTCCTATTTCCACACCGAGCATACACAGATTAGAGTGAGCAAAACCAAACTAACGCAGCCATAGGGTACCGCTTAAGAGGTATAACTGGGATTTAAAATCAAGCACGAAAGCACATAAGCAATCTACAAACACACAGTTGAAAAATCAGATGTTTAATCTATTGGCTATTACTGTATATTTAAAAAAATGCAGTCATTACAAACTAAAGATGTTAATAGAGTTACCTGCCAGCATTATACACAGAACCTTAATTTTCCTAATTAAGGGGTAAATGGCTGATAAATCCAGAAATTGAATGAATGAGTAAAGAATAGTGTTAAATTGTACACATTGTACAATTGTACAATTGACCCTTTCAATAACCAGTGTTCTTCCTGTAATGCCTAAATGAATACCTCAAGATTTATCTAAAGGCCTGCTTCTGTGAATTACAAAAGGACAAAACACACATATACACAAATGGCTTTGTAAAGTGTGTGCATATCACTCATTTAATCATCTTAGTACTCTATTAACCAATATTTTATTGAAACAGTCCCTTGAGATTGTCTGTATATTCAATAAACCTATCTGAGGCTCCCCCTGATTATAAACAATTCAAAAACACATGCATACACAGCAGCTTCAAAAAGTTTAATTGACTCTGAACTACAGAGCAGTGGGCTGTGGTTGACATATATAAATAATGTTTTGATCTGAGAGAGAGAAAACAGTGTGAGAAAGGAAGAAGATGATCAATGTAGAGAATAGCTATCTCTCATTTTTATCATTTGTCGTCCTCTCAAAACTAAACTTGCCTGTCATTCATCAGTCCTCAAAAATCTGGACCGACTGCTTTGAGAGTTAGAAAAAGGGAATTTGAACAAAGCACAGAGACCTATTCTGTGTTTAATTGTAGACCAAACTGAAGATGGCAATGGCAATCTGAAATTATAGATTTTCTCTGACAAAAAGTGGCCACTAAGCTGTGTTTTTGTAATTTGGTTTTAAGTAGATCATACAATGACCTAATCAGTAACACTGAGCGATGCCGCCAATTCATCATATCATATCATTAAGACCCATGAGCCACCTCAGGCAAGCAACTACACATAGTCTTGTTGATAGTCATGTAATTAACTGAATAGGGAATAGAAAAGACCTAAAAGAAAATTCTGCAACCAAATACAGACAATACAAATATCCACAGAGAAGGAAACTGATCTTGAGAACAAGAGAAGATCAAAAAGCCTCATTAAAATTGGTTTGCGAATGTGGCCTAACAACTACCCACTCCTTCTATAAAATAAAATTTTCCAGATTACCCACATCCCAAAAATTACAAACATGTTGTCATCTACAAATATATATTCTTGCTGCAAAGAAAAAGGAAGAATGTTTCACAATAACAGACAGTGGATAGGATCAGAGTACCTTGTTTAGGATAGAATAAAGAGAAATAGAGTGTGAACCAAAAAATAAATGTAGGTCACCAAATTACAACAGATCATGAAAATACAGTGATTGAGATAGAAATAAAGAAGAAGAATGAACACACTGGGAAATTGGGATGTGAAAATGATCCCCCCATTATGAGGATTAATAATCTTATACACTCATGGTCCTTTCTTCTCTACTCTCTTCAGTCAAATTAATCATCCCTGCTCCATCAGCTTAGGCTTTCCCTTTGCTTGCTATTTTTTCTACCCGCCTACTTTCTATCTCTATTTCTCTCATTCCATTCTACTGTAGTCCAAGATATCAGCATAAAAAGCGGTGTTTATTCAGCACATAAGTCATAAAAACATACAGCAATAATATTAATCTAAGATGAACAAGCGGAAAAAATTATAGGCATAAGAATATTTTTCAGAGCAATTCCATGACTGACTAAGAAGAAGTCTGGTTCTTTTATTCTTCAATCATACGGAAAAGATATAACATCTATGTCAAGGGCCCAGTGATACAAGAATGAAATCATTCTTAAACTCTCAGTTATAAAGAACATAGCTGAACTCTCTCTGTCACGAGAAGCTCATTAAGCAGTTCATAGTTTATCTGTCCATCATACCATGCCAGGACTGTTTTACAGTGGCGAGGGAGCTCTGCAGCTGTCTACCTGTTTTCAGGATTGGACACAGATAATTACACAACATACCCTTTCATACCGCATGGTAAAGCTTTAATGACCAATGACAACACTGCACACTGCACAGTCAATCTCATATGATGAAAAGAAGCTGTATAGCCACTTATCCTCCTGTACATCTAAGCATGACTGTAATGACCAACAATAACACTTCTGGTAGACAATTTAGAAACAACCTTGGATATGGAGAGGATGCCCTGCACACAAAGGCAAAGTTAGTCATATCCTTCAAATCATAAGAAACTTTCTATAAAGTAGGCGATACAAAAAAATAAATAACAGGTTCACTATTACTATCATTATTGTTATCATTATGGAAAATAGGAAGTGAATACTTCAATTTAGAAAGTGAGGACATTAAAATATAAGAATTAAAAATCAGTTTTCTTTAAAACGTGCAAGGATAAACTTTCTTGGCAAAGCTTTGTGCTCTGCAATGGAAAACTTAGTAGTCACATAAATGTACCAGTCTAAAATGTCAAGGGAAAATCAGGGGGGAAGCAATGAGGAATCCTGCAAACCTGGCCTCTGGAATATGCCTAAGTCATTCTAAAATATATTCATCTGACAAAACATTTAAGTTTTCATTTCTAATGCATTGTTAATTTCAGAAGCCAAAGCTTTTAGTAATTTGTAAATGTAGATAAAAGAGCTTATAAATGAATCAATCTAAATAAGACACGACACAAATTGAGGCAACATTGAACAACTTGTTTGCTGAATGATTGGGAAAATTTGTAAGTGGTTTCATCACACATTCACAGGACCACAGATTGTGATTGTGATTCTATCCAAGTGACCTGCTGGACACTTGGATAGAAAAGAAGAGAAAGGCTGAAAGCTCCATCTTAAGGGTCAGTGGTGCCTCTGACTGTCTGCTTTCGCTTAGTAACAGTCACAAAAAGAAGAGGCAGCAAAAGGTAAGGACGAATATATCACAGCTCTTAAGAGATGAAGGATGAGGAGCAGGATAAAATGGTCAAAAGGAATGTATTAGGCCTTGGGCAGTGTGGAGGGGTTAAAGATCAATCTCCATAACCAGAGTTGTATTTATAGTCGTTAATGCATGTGGAAACATGTAGAGGCACTATAGATTATATGAAATTTGCCCTCATAAGCATATTGCAGAATACAAGATCCTTCCACAATTACCTCTCTCCTTCTCTGTAACCTCACCCATAAACAAATAAACAATTATGAATTGCATCCACAAAGACAGACCTGCCGACAGGTGTACGGCAATGAAAAGGCCACACTGACTTTATAGTCAGCTTTCAGAAAAGGTTATTAGACATCAACCAGAATTGGCAGTTGCCTTAGCAATAAAAGGGGAAAATGTTTGGACTGGAGGTTGTGGGGGGTCAAATTAGGAGTATAAGGAGTTGCCACATGGCTGAAAGTAGATGGGACAGCTGCCAACACATATATTTAACTGGCAGTGGCAGGTAGAATCTGCCATGTGTGCATGTCCGCTTTTGTTTATGCATTTGACATGAGCCAGAGTATATATATATTGGACTGGATATGAAGGTCAGATGTAGCTAGCACGCACGCACACACATACATACTTTCTGTGAGTTCTTGGTGTCCTGCTCATGAAATGAATATGGAAGAGGCAGAGCAGAAGGCTTTGTGACACAGGGACAAGGTGATAGGAGCGGACAGGTGTGCGTGTGCCTCTGTGTCAGTGCTTTGTGCCAGGACAGCAGGTGGCAAGTCAGAGGACATCAGTGACCTTATCTTTCCTTCCCCTTTTTGTCCGTCTTTCCCTCCGTCGCCAAAAACCTCATCTAATCTGAGAGTGAACCCTCCCTCTCTGCAAAAGTCAGGGGCACACTGAGACAATGTGAACAAAGATACAGGTGTGGGTGGTTTATTCATGAACTTATTGGGATGCTATTTTGACACAGTGTTGCTGAATAATGTAAATGTGCACGGAGTCTTCCAAGCAGATGGGATAAAAGGGCAAGAAAGGCCAGAAAAGGCGTGTGAAAAAGAACTAAATGGATGTGTGTGCATAATATTCTTACCTTTAGTGGCTGATGGAAGCAGACCAGGAGGATTATAATGGGCATTGAGTCATGGAGAGAGAGGGGAGAGATATGGGAGAGGTGAGCAGCAAAGAACGATATTGCTCATTACAGAAGGATCCAGATGATAACAGCAGTAGTAATATCACACAAGCTATTCACTCACTCTTTGTCTGAGATGAAAAGGCCAAGGTGAGTTTGGCAAAGAGCTCATTGCTTTCAAATTTCTCTTCTTTTGCCATGGTCCAGAAACTGTTCTTGGTAAGGTCTTCGGGTCCAATCTAAAAATAAATAGATCAATCAATTAAGGAATTTAAAAAAATATATAAGCAGATCAACAGTGTGCAAAACAGTAAGTGAGATGGAAAGACCAATCGGAAAGGAGAGATCAGTTAAGTTTGTGTCCAAGACATATAAAACTAGTAGAACTATAATTAATTATTATGTACACCAGACATTTAGTTCTATAAACAAGGTTGTTTTGTTCTATTTTTTTTTGTTTTATCATGATGACAACAAAAATCACATTCTATTCCAAATACTTTGTGATTTGGCCTTTATGAGTATGAGCTGTAGGTTAATTAAGACTCTAAAATGCCTATTGCTGTCAATCAAAGAGTGAATGGCTGTTGGTCTCTGTATGTAGCCCTGCAATCAACCGGCAAACTGTCCCGGGTTTATCGCCCACCCGATAACAGCTTGGATTTGCTCTAGCTCTCCTTTGAATCTCTCAAAGTTCAGCTGTATAGATAATGAATAAATCATTTTGGCTCTAAACACATTCTAATGCTTTTTAGGAGTACAAGCCTAAGATCAAAGAGTCATACTGTTTTTATTGATTCAGACATTTAAATAATGTGCATTAGTTGTTCTTAATTGCAGCTACAAGGTTCTGTTGTCTCATTTTTTTCCCTTCTGCTTACATTAAAATTAATACAAATATTACACTTTAACAGTATATGATAGATAAGAAGTTACAGAAAGAGGAGATATACTGCTGAAGCAGTGGGAGGTCTTTGGCAGATATAAGGACAAAGGGTGAGACAGAATGCACAAATATGAGAAAAAGGAGAAAACAAGCAACCATTTCCCCTAATTTTTGGACACCTTCTCCACTATAAAGCTCTCTGAGCTTCAGTAAGAAATCCAAAGAAATACAGGGGATTCTACTTTTCCCCTTTTTAACTTTTTTATTCCCACTTAAACACAGAACTCTTTCTGCACCTAATTTATCTAAGTGTCACTCTCTTTTTCGGTCACGAATCTTTGTGTTCATAACTTTTTTTGATGATTCTCATTAAAGGAAAGAAGAACAGTAAAATAAAATGAGTGAGAATGTATTGCTAGTAAATTTACAGATACCAAGCATTTATTATGGACAAAGCCTCGGGGAAGGGGGTTAGGGATGAGAAAGACAGAGCGAGAAAAGGAAATGTGATATGGGGATGAACTGAACGAGAGCAAAAGAAAGCAAGAGAGCACATAAAAAAGAGGTTGAGACCAAGCTAGGAAAAAGTTAATTTAAATTACAAAAGAATACTGTCCTTTCTAGCTGCAATTTAATTATCTTTCAGTGGTGCAGTTAAAAGAAGAAGGCTTATTAAAAAGCAATTTCTGTGACATCCTCGTCAAACACAACAGACCAAGAGAGAAAAAGACAGAGAGAGAGAGACAGAGAAAGAGAGAGAGAGAGAGAGACTGTGAAAGCCATTAAACAGTAGCTTTAGGCTAAAGAAAGACAGAGGGCCGTTTTGATGTTTTAACCATCACAGATGAGAGGGAGGAGAAAAACATAAAACGCATACTCATGAGAAACACTTTTGCATCCATGTTGCTTTAGGTCAGAGCGTTACTTAAAGCTCTATCTCTAAAGTATTTCACATAATTTACATTAATGTGTCGGACTGAGGGTTGGACTACAATGTTTGCCGATGACATTGTGATCTGTAATGAGAGGAGGAAGTGTGTATGTAAATGAAAGGGAGCCAGGTGGAACAGTCAGGATGCAGTGAAAAGAGGTGAGGAAGGTGCAGAAGTTCAGATATTTAGGGTCAACCATTCTGAGCAATGGGGAGTTTTGAGAAAAAAAAAAAAAAAAAAAAAAAGGTGAACAAACAAGTACAGGCTGGCTGGAGCTGAGGTAGAAGAGTGTCAAGGCTTAGGCTTATCACTGACAGAAGAGTAGCAACAGGAGTGAAGGGAAAAATGTACAAGACAGGGGTAAGAACAGCCCTTCTGCCTTCTGTACAGCTTATAGACAGCTGCTCTGACCAGAAGACAGGATACAGAGCTGGAGATGTTCATGTTTTTTTGGGGGGGGCAAGGATGGCTAGTGTCAGGGTCCAGATTAGACATCTTGGAAACAAAGTCAGAGAGGTCTGATTGAGATGGTTTGGGCACAAGAACAGGAGTGAGAGTGGAAAAGGATAGGGGATGAGGAAAAGGGGGGAGACCAAAGAGGGGCTTGGTGGAAGAGGTAAGGGAGGACATGGAGGTAGTTTGTGTGACAGAAGACGGTACACAGGATAGGGCAAGGTGGAAACAGATGATCTGCTGTGGCGACCCCATATTTAGGGAAAAGTCAAAAGAAGAGGTAGAAGAAGAGGCGTCTGACTGAGGGTTCTTCCTTTTTTTTATTGATATCAAATTAAGGAACCATATGTTAACAGTCAATGTTGCATGTACAAAAACACAATCATTTATAATGGCATGTATGATAGCTTTAAAATCCATCAAGGTTTGTGCACCCTCTTTTAATGTTATGGGAATATCATCTACTACTTTTGAAATTACAATAACAATAATGATAACCTATTATAAATTATCTTCTATTCAGTTGTGTTCTAACAACTGACCTTACTCCAGTTGACTCTCTTTAGTTGGACTTCTGGCTTGTACTCCTTCCTCTGCTGGAGGCCAAAAGGCAAAGGCGTTGGTGCCATAGTACCCCAGCCACCCATGCCAAATGGTGGAGGTGGTGGCAAACCAGGGCCTGGTGGTGGAGGAGGAATGCCTGGACCCCCAGGTGGCAGTGGTGGTGGTGGTGGAGGTCCCATTCCAGGTAGGGGGGGGGGAGGTGGGGGTCCAGTCATGCCAGGTAGGGGTGGTGGTGGTGGCGGTCCTGGCATACCTGGCAAAGGGGGTGGTGGAGGAGGAGGAGGAGGAACAATACCTGCTTGTCCCAGTGAAGGCAAAGGTGGTGGAGGAGGTGGCATGACTGCATGGCATGGTAGTGGTGGGGGTGGAGGCGGACAGGGCACGCTTCCATTCTGGCCAGGAGGGGGAGGGAGAGGTGGTGCAGGGGGCACACCAGTTGCTGACACAGGAACAGTTACTGTGACAACTTTGGCCTTTGCCTCTTCCAGGTCTTTAGAAAGGTGTTCAATCTACATGGAAGGAAATATGTTTCTGTGATTAATAAGGTGGGAAAATCTTCGCACCCTACTATTAGATGAGTGCACGATTCAATAATTAAGGCTTAAGTATGTCATCTTTATTACTGAGAATGCTTGACCTATAATTAAGTGTATACTGTTTTGCTGCAACGATGCACAGCCTTATTTCATTGATTTCATTTTGGCAATGATCCACTATTACATTTGCATGAATTTACCAGATGGCATTTATTAAAACACTGTTTGACAAAACTCAATATACTTCCTTGACTCGGGGCGGAAATTTACACATAATTTTCTTTACAGTAATAGAAATAATGATTTAGTTAGATGTCCACACCATGATTATGGATTCCCAACTTACTTGAAACTTTTGAAACTTAGTATATCCATTTACAGCTGTTGAGGCTGAGCCACATCCCTAGTAATATTTGATGCAACATGGTTGTTAATTCAACATAATAATTTTGTAACTTCTGTTAGTGTTTAGTCCATAACTCCTGGTGCTGAAAAATAAATTGCCTGCACCAAGGAAATTAGTAATTTGGGCTATATTTATGGAGATGTTGTCAGTATAATGTTATACAATCTCACAGGGTTTTCTTTTGCTGTTTTTTGTTTTTAAAGGCTTCAAATTTGTTAGCACACATCTTGGTGATAGTAAAAATATATTTTTTTTTACAGACAAGCATTATGTTTATGTGGCTCTGTACAGAAAGAATACTATGTGCTGTCTTTGGTTTTGTGCTCTTTCTTTTCAATTTGCTGCATAAATGCTGCAGTTCGAAAATGGAAGAAAGGGAGTGCAAAACACTGTCCTAACGCCATGAAACTAGGAAAACACTTCTCTTATTACAGGATATCGAAATGCCCAGACTGTACTTTCATGACAAGAAATAATTGTTAAAGGGAGAATTTGTGTGTCTATATGCCCCCTAATCCCTAATAAAAGCTAAAAATTAACTCAAGATGTTTATTTTCAGTGCATATGCAATTACATTATGATATAATCATGTATTGTTTGGTGTAAACTCTATGAATTCATATTATTTTTGTATCACTGACAGACTCCACTATTTCTAATTACCCATATTACCCATACCGACAGAGTGATTAGATTTGAGAGAAAGAAGGGAGTAAAGGGGAGGAGAGAGGGACACAAAGGGATTAAAGCCTCAGAAGAATTGAGTCTCAAGATAGATGAGGAGAGAAAGACGACAGGGTATAGGGAATTGTTGAATTATTTTCTATGCATAAATGCTATTAGTAACATTACGATCACATATGTAAAACTTAATAGATAGAGCACAACATCCCTACTATGAATCATCTTTCTGAACAGCAAGAAATTCTATCTTGAAAGACTATTTGACAGAGGTTTAACAGACATCTAATATATTTGACTAGGTTACTGAGAAGTTTTGAAGGTGTTGACTATAAACTCTTGAACTCTAATTCATATAAATGGGGTGCCCAAGTTACTGAAATTGCTTTAAGGTTTTGCAGTCTACTGACCACACAAAGGGCTTTACCAAGACATCATATTCACACACAACTATGGTGTCATTAAAGGTGACAAATTGCTCATCTGGAGTGGTTAGGTATTCTGGTCAATGGTGAAACAGACCCAGAACTGTGAATTACAGAAAAAGACACACTATGGCCCCCCATAGATTCGATATTAGGTATATCTCTAATGATAGATTCCCAGAAGAATATTTGCAATTTTTTTCCCCAGTTTGCATGAAGAGTTGGTCTATGATGAAGTGTTGTGTCTGTATGCAGAATAAATGTTCTTGTTTTGTGACTTTTAAGAAATGTCAGTCACAGGCATACAGCGCCTCTAAGGCAAGTTTTCTCTATGAAACAGCAAAAGAAAAGTTGGGCACAGCATGACACAGTGGAATGAGAGTTTTACATGAGGAGGAATTTTTGATGGGCAAATGGAGAGAAAGTGAATCATCACAGAATGAGAAGCCTGTTTGATGGCTGGCTACTGAGACTTAGGACAACTGTGTGGTGAAAGGATGATTGTATGGCATCAGTCATTTTGGCTTAAGTGCCTTTTGGAAACTATAGTTCTTTGACAAACATAACACAGGGACATATTCAAGTGTTTATCCATAAACATGTACACAGGCAGACTGTTCTCAGTCACTGAATTTGGGAGCTACTGTGAAGAAAAGTCCAGCTGGTCTTGAACCAAACTAAGCCTCCCGTTGTAAACATTTGGACATTTTGATAAAATTAAATTTAGTTAGGAACTATGAACTGTCCGTCTGTATTTTAAGATACTTGGTTGGGCTAAGTGTCCCTTACTTTAGCATTAATTCAAGGAAATATTTATTACAGGCTTGATTATGATAGAGGAAATTTATTGATGCAGAAGCAGTAAGGCATTCTATCAATTCTATTCTAAAGCACAGCACTCTCTGTCTGACTGACATTGCACAAGAGTCTGACTCTAAATACATTTGATTTCGGCCAAATTTCTAAAGCCACTTACAAACATAAATAGACGTTGCCTGGAAATGAAGGTTAAGAAATGCACGACCAGGAAAAAAAATCTACTCTATAAGACATTTTGCAGGCTAGACAATGGGCCACATGAATACTTAACAGTGAGTTTGACAGCACATTATTATGCTTTTGTGGTTAATATTCTTCAAAAATCAATCATAGGGATGGTATGACTGAAAGCAACAGCTGTGAGTCTCCATTCCATGCGGTGGGCAACAGCACTCTGGCAATCTGCCAGCTTTAGTCGATCAAAGAAGACACCAAATGCTCCTTGAAGAACAATTTCTTTATTCCCCAGGACACATCTCCGTCTTGACTTTTTTCTTTTAATGATATTAAAACTATCGTATTTTTGATCATTTCTGGCATGGGCTTTGTTTGGAACAGGAGTGGACTGAATTTGGCTTTAAAAGTTATTTTAAATCCTGTACCCATCCTTTTTTCCAAATAAAGTTCTTTTTTATACTCCAATTCTTCTATCTTATTTTTACTCTCTTAAGGATTTTAAATTTTTTCGCAGGGTACTTTTGAATTTGTTCTCAATTTTTTTATAACCCTTTTTCCTATTTTTCTAGCTGCTGTTGGCTAAATTGGTCTGAGTGATCTCTTTGTGGTTTGCATAGATTTGGGGTATATTTCTTTGGTGTCAGACTTCAGAAATGTTCTACTTCTTTAAGTTTCACCATATTTTCCCATCAGAAGTTTATGGTCACAAATTTCCAAGCAATTAAGCATGTCATCGTAAATTATTTGATTGGTTTTCATTTCTTTCTTACTGGTGACTGTACAATAACATGATGATTGTTTTAGCTTTCAAATAAGCTATAAATATAATTGGAAGGATCAGCATAAGTTAAGCAAATGCTTGGGGGGATTTTTGATTTTTTTGAGATTCATTCACAAATCTAAATCTGTCAGGTTAAACTTCCAGTTTACTTCTCAAGATAAAAAACCCAAGAAAACAAATGAATATTATTTGCCAATCAGTGTATTGTTTGAATGCAAAATTCACTAAAGACCCATGCAGACAAGTGGTTGGATATTTGAATTACCTGCTGTTGCAGGGTGCTCAGCTGTTGATGCAGTCCCTGGTTCTCCTTTTCTTGCGTCTGTTTAGAAGTAGCCAGCTGTTCCTTCTCTTGGCTCAGTTCCATGAGCTTTGTTTCATAGTCACCCTCTAGTTTCTTCAGCTCCACCTGCAACTCATGTCGTGCTGTCAACTCTGCATCCAGCTGATTCAAAAATAAAGGGGAAACAAAAGGGTCAGTCTTCACAGTTACTGCATCCTTGAAAGAAAGATGGCTTTTAATGTAAAGGGAAAATGGCAAGATGGAGACGTAAAATACCGGAAACATACAAATGTAGTTCCATCCTTGTTGTCTCCATTTTTTTTGTAATATATCAAACTGATTTCATGTAGTTTTGACTTGATTTGGCTTGTCGAGTCTCTTAATCTTTTTTAGAAAGCATGTTTAGAAACATCACTAAAATTAGGAATAAGTCATTTAAAGCATCCTTCTTCTAAGATTGAATTGCAAACAAACCTATGTGATGAAAAATATCCTTCAATAAAATAATGATCAACAATACAGGGATTTTGGAAAAAAAAAAAGAGTAGTATGGAAAAGATAATATGGGAATCAGATTATTTGAAAACAGTTTGAAGATGATTTTTATAAAAAACAAATTAACACAATTCACCTAGATAACATCAGTCCTAAAGCTTTCATGGCATAAGAATTAGTCAGAGCAAATTATGTTACAATGTGCACAATTTCCGGAAATTTGCCATTTCCAAAATCCTTGTTGAGATTACTATAACTTCAAATTGAAATTTAACTTTTAATTTACAGTCTCTGACTTTCAAGAGTTCCAGCAAAATCTCAATAAAAATGAAGTAAGTTTTGATTTGAAGAAGCTGACCTAAATTTTCCTTTCACACCACAACAGGTGGAGCATTGTGACACACATTACAGATGCTTTGGGATTTGATTACAGTCTGCCCTGCCCATGATCCTGCACTTAGCTAAAAAATTATGATTAGCTTTATGGAGTCCAACATGGAAAATTAGCTGTGTAAAAGTTGACAATTGTGCTGAGTTGCTACACAAGGGGGCTAATTGCCTAAATATCGATACATATGATGCCAAAACTACACAATTTCCAAGTCAAATATGCCTGCATTGTTTGTCCCATTTATGGTAACTCTGACAGAAAACAAATGTACTGATAGAGAAAAATAGCACTGGCAACTAGGTAACAAATAGAAAATGAAAATTTATCCTGCTTTGATTATAAAAAGCAGAT
Source organism: Fistularia tabacaria (assembly GCA_901007705.1). Taxonomy (NCBI): domain Eukaryota; kingdom Metazoa; phylum Chordata; class Actinopteri; order Syngnathiformes; family Fistulariidae; genus Fistularia; species Fistularia tabacaria. The sequence continues at coordinate 35,118 of CAAKHD010013926.1, forward strand.
ATATGAATATGTATCAGGAGACTTGACTCCTAAATTTAGATGGGGTATGCGGCAGTTGTGCAGAATTAGGAGAAAAATAAATACCAATCTTATTCAATCACTATCTCATCTTCAAACTTGTAAGAGGTTTCTGTAATACAACTAAAATTTAAGTATGAGCACACAGCCACATATAGCTGTCAAATCTGCACACAGCAGACACTGCATGGGCACTGTCAGCATTTTGACAGTCTCATCTGTAATTTCTGCTAAAGAGACTGTCTCCAGTGATCCCATCACACAATATTAGCGGTATGATGTGTGTGTGTGTTGAAAATGAAGCCAGGTGTAGTTGCATAACGTGGGCCTGTCTGGATAGGAGTTCATATGATGGATATAATCCCACATGTGATTGTGTGTCTTTATGTGATGCTGAATGAAGGCTAGTTTCAGCCCCCGCATTACAATTATTCTGTCACTGGGACAAATACAATGTGGTAGCAGCACACCACAATCAAGGCATTTACCTCCTGATGTGAATGCTTTTATATTTGTGTTGAACATATTTTTATTGCTAGCCTTTTATAGTCTAGTGGGTCACAGCTTGACGTGTTTCCTAATTCTCACAGTAACCCTCTGTCCCTCCATCTTCTCGTTTGTAATGCCATGCCCAAACAGCCACTGTGTTGTGAATGTTATTATAACCCTAGTATGAGAATGTGTTTGTGCATTGATTGTGGGGATTACAATGTCTTTTTTCATTATTCAGTGTGACATGAATTTGTTTATTTCACCTTCTTCTCGAGCTCAATCGCTTTTGCCTCGCTGGTCTCCACCTTTGTCTGGTCCACCATGTTATCTGTGAATGAGAAAAAGGGAATAGAAAAATCAGCAAGATAAGGAGAATCGATGAAATTAACACAGAATTAAATCTATTATTCAGCTGTTTTTCCAATCCTTCTATACTGTTTAGTGAACCAAAAAAACAACAAAATCAAGCAAAAGCTGTGCTGCAGACAGAGGAGAATAGATGGCAATCCACAAACCATTTTCCCACGTGAAGAACACTAACCAACAGTGTATGCAAGCACTGAAACTGCTGGGTCTACAGGTGGTTCAGGGCTCATAGGATTACTGAGCATGTGATAAATGAATGAAGGAATGAAAAGAAAAAGGTAATTAAAATGAAGATTACTGTCAGGTAATAATAATGTGTTGAAAAAGAGAGAAGGGATATTATCTAGCAGGCTAAATTAGAAAAGAATTATGAAACACGTGGAAAAGCCTAAAAAGTGTTCAGAGAATGTGACTCGATGGAAAACTAAGTCTTTCAAAAGAGTTATAATGGCAGTTTTCTGTCTATATATTGATAAATCAAGGCAGCGTAAAATGGGAAATTTGATTTGACAGACTAACATCTCTTGTGTAGGGAAAAAAAACCAAGTTTTGCCATATGGAAGAGCTCACAATGATATGCCAACTGACATACATTTCAGATTGTGGCTTTGTATCTGAGTTTGCATGATTATTGGATATAATATATAGAGAAAACTCTTCTGTCATGGTGGTGGGATAAATGGGACAAACTTGGAAATAGAGAACACTAAGGGAGACTGAATGTGGGGAAAACTGTGCTGAATTTCAGAGTTCAAAGAAAAACACTAAATAATGCATGCGGGGCAGAATTGGGCTGCTTTCCACCGATAATAACTCTGGCAGCCTTAAAGGAGGCCAGCCAGGCTGTGTGTGTGTCAGTACACTTTTAGAAGTAGTGCAATTAGAGCCTCCTGTGGTGAGCAACAGACACTTACTATAAAGGACTACTGAACGCTTGGGACATAGCCTTCACCTCTACTCTGCTCCAGTTTAGTTGAGACCACAGGTATTTTCAAGCTAATACTTTATACTGAAGTCTATCAAATCTACATGCTTGAAATCCAGTAAGAAGCCCTTGTCTCTGTAAAAAGCCCAGTAAAAAGGGTCAGTTTTTGGATTTATGTTATCTTATAAAGTCCAACTGCTTCATATCACAAGTAAGCAGAATATATGATGGTAGAGAAATAGTGATGGCCCAAAAATACATAATCCAGCATATTACAATACTAGAGATAAAAATGTGTGCTGATTAGGTTGTTGGGTTTGCTGAAAATGTATTTGTAACAAATTGACAAAGCTACGAAAGGGTGTGTATTATCTATATCATTACATTCCTGTGTTGCTTTTAAAACTACATACACCAAAACTTGGGGGTTCAAAACAAAAAAGTGCCTCTTGCATTTTATCTGCCTCGTCTATTTCACGTGTTCTTCGAAAGTAAAATAAATTATCGGGAAGCTTAGTAAAATTGGTAGCAATATGGATTTCTTATAGTCAGTGAAAAACCTTACTGACACCATCTTGTGGGCCAGGATGGCACCATAATGACATTTGTGTATCTTAACCTACACATACTAATATTTATTATCAATCACGTACACCAAAATACCCACCATGTATTTTTTTCTTTATGAATCTTATGCTATACTGTTCTAATTGTGTAGCCCCAAAACACGTTAATTCTTAAGTCCAGTTTCTTCACTACAACACTGCCACCTCCGCTCACCTGGAAATGTACAAAGGAGAACTCTGTGTGTTATTTTCTGATCACTCACCTATCAAACCATCTATATTGAGGTGTAAATTACGGCACTTAAAGTCAGGATCTGCTCCATTCCTATGAAGGACGATCTGTGCAATACATTCATCTATCAACTTGTAGTACTGAGGCCTATGAGAGACAAGGGTAGAGAATGAGATGGATTAAGAGACAGACAAACAAATTGGCAGAAATATGGGGAGAGATAGTGAAGAAGGAACACTTATCGTAGTTTGTTGCCATAGCGATTTTGATTCCATTTTATATATAATTTGGAGATTAGGTTAACATTGTGAGACCGACTGCATATTATTTTCTTAGCAGGTGAATGCACATTGTTAGTCATGTTGTTGGCAACTAAGAATGGCTGTTTGTGCAACCATGACAGTTTGACTTTCTTGTCACAAAGATTGATTGTGTGCAGCTGTTTGCCAGCGTGCACTGGAGTATGTCCGGTACTTTGTGTGTGATCAAACCATTAAACACAAACATCCAATTCTAGAGGTGTATTCTTCCTTGACCCCATATGATCCTGTCAGAGACACAGACTCAATATGTTATTTATTCTGTGTTCTCACCTCCCCTGTCTGTTATTCATTTTTTCTTTGTCTACAAATACATTCCACTCCATCACTAAACTTCAGAGAATTTACTTCCTCAAGCTTAAGATTCATTTATGGAGCAAGAGAGACATCTAGTGTCATAAAGTGTCGAGTGATGAAAATGATGGTACCAGCATATGACCTACAAAATGAATGTTCTATAGGCCTGAAAACAGGTAAATTCACATCAGTTAAAAAAAAAAAAAAAGATTAGCTTTTTGTTTGTTGTTCTTATATGATATTTTATCAAGCCATAAAACAAAGGGTGCTTTATATCTTACATCTACATCATTATTTGCTACTCAGTGGTGTAGGCAAGCTGGTGCATACCTTTGACTATTCGGTATGCTGCTTAACATTACTGAATCCCTACAGTCAGTGTCTGAAATACCAACCCTGTTGCTTCTTGGGACAAAAATGTAGACAGTTATATTTTTATATTCATTAATAAGCTGTGTTGTCCTGTCTCTAAATGGACGTGCTTCCTATCACTTGTTCCGTTTCCCACCATATGAAGTACAGCAGAATGGATGTTTACTTCTTCCATTCACACTAACTCAAATATTAAAACAAAAATGAAGAAAAAAATATAAACTAGACAAAAAAAACAAATAAAGCCAGCTAACATCACTTGTGTTAATTTGTCTGTGTATTGTGACTGCATCTAAACTTTGACGCTATCCTTCTCTTTATATCAGGCTCAAAAGTGACTGTGTGTATGAGATGGCTTAGTATAGCATTTGAGATATTCTTCTATCTACTCTCCACATTGTTATAAGGGCTGATACCGCTCACTCCTTTAGAATTTTAAAAGGCTGGCAATGCAAAATAAGTCCCAAATATTTGTTCTTTGTTCATTAATAGAATTACATACTAAAGGGACGGCGTGAGAAGTAATTAAGTGATCCTATATATGAATGTAATAAGTTTGTAAGAAATGGTGTAACTGAAAAATGTCTGACCAAGTGAATTAATGACAAAAGAATGTTTCTGATGGCATTAGAGGCGCTCCTCAATTAAGGTATTCAATTCCAAAAGCTGATTTTTTTGGGGGGGAGTTGAGCCTCTGAGTTCTAGATCCATTACAGGTAGCATGCTGCTGGTCATTGTGTGTTGTGTTACAAAACAGCATGTACATTGTACACAAGTGCTTTTTTGATGTGTTGCTGTTCAGCATAACAAATGTAATATTTGTTGTTTTAATTTGCACAGGAAGCAAATTACACGGGAAACAGGTTTGCTCAGATTACAAACACATATTTTTTTTTTCTAATTCACATTTAATGCATGAATTTGTCTTTCTGATAAGGCGGAACCTGCACATCTGTTCAGTGATCAAGTGCCAACAATTTGGGTGTTAACTTTAATTGCAAACCCTAATTCAAACATGAAGCTTAGGGGAAGCTTACAAAAAGGGAATCTAAATTATTTTTTAAGAATAAATATGCCGTACACAGAGAGAATGTCAAAATCATGGTCTCTTCTGCTTTGACATTCAATTGTAGATCACTACAGTCTAGTAAAACAGTGTAAGCAAAAACATATACCTTTCCACAACAGCTTGTGATAGATAATAGATTTCCTTACATTATCAATGAAAAAAATTGGTTGGCAGGAATGCGAAAATCTTATGAACATATTAAATTTAGAGATGCAAGATATCCGTAAGTTACTCTTCCAGATATACTACTCTTCATGTACAGTGATTTAATGACATGATATCCTTGAAAGTGCACATCAAATTATGATGGATTTTCTACTTTTAATTTTTTGAGTAAAATGTATGGCAATAGAAGAGTAGGAATTGCAGTGTTTGAAATGTTTCTAAATAAATATTACCATTTCAACAAGAGAGTGGGATGGAGTGTGAAGTATAAAAGTGTGTTTATGTTCACACTACCTGGCCAAGTAATCATTACGGATCAGCAGGAGGTGCTGCATCAGGGACAAGAAGTGACTTTCAGCCTTGGAGTCCTTCACCGTGTTGAACAAAATATCAAATACCTCTCTCGCATCATTGCAAGCAAGGGTAGTTAAGGCTTAAAATTAGATGCTGTTGACATGAAATCCAACAATAAATCAGATTAAAATTAACCACACAAATGAGCAAAATTATTACAACATAACAAATTGAAACAACTCTGACTTTACATCAGTACTTCTGCATGCACCAGGCTTGATTCAACACAAATGAACAAGGTTTATTTTGCAGTCCAATAAGTCTCAGATTGAATAAACACTTAAGGTAATAATATCCGCTGGAAAATAGTTAAATAATGCATGGTGGAAATCTGTGAACATTCTACAAGGCACAACTGAGACACCTGGTGTTGAAAATTGTACCTACATATCAAACGCAGCTCCAGTGCTTTAGAGGCCAAAATATCGGTCAGCATTTGTCAAGATCCATGTCAAAATCAACAGTTAAAAAATGAAAATTATGGTAAGTAAGATGGCTATTGTTATCTTACTTACCATAATGGCTCACATACATAAAGGTACATATATGCAATATATCTCTATGAGTATTTACATATGTATCTGTGAATGACATTTTACAGATTTTTTTTCAGGCTTTATTTTGTTCATGACTATTTCAGCTTGAAAGCAGCTACTGGTAGAGATTGAGAGATCACCACTGAAACCCACTTTTTATACATTTAGCCAACAGCAGTACAACCAATGGAATGTGATCAGTCACCTTTGAACGGTCATTGATTCTGCACAGAAAAACAATTCATATGGACAGTAAAACAACTGATACACATTAACGACATACAGGAGGACAACATGCATATTTCTAAAATACACTTTAGATAAGGGGAGGATGTGGACAGAATATAGAACATGATTTTTTTTTTTCTTTGAATTGTCATTTAAATTCAAACTTAGAATACTAGTGTCCCCTCGATGAATTGATAATCCTTTTATCTCTGATAGGTCAGATTAATCTATATTCAGGAACTATCATTCATCAATAGCTGATAGAATATACCATTTAACATTAAGAATTTAATTTTTTTCCCATGACAAAGCTCTCTCATACATGTTAGATCAAGTTACTAATTGTGACAAAAATATTGACTAAAATCTTTTCAAGGGTGGTAAATCGGAGTTCAGTCATATAATTAACTTAAAATTTGTGTCATACAAAGAAGAAGTCTTGTACAGGTTGTGAACTTGCCTACCTGTACTCCTTGCCGCCTGATTGAGAGTGTGTGATATAAAGAAGAACCTTCACTGCTATACTCCGAAACCCTTCTCTACAAGATGAATGATTCAAATTACATCCTAAATGCTTTATCAGTTCTATCCTCAGTCAGTTTAAAAAAGATGATAGAACTTCTATTCAATACTAGAAATAGACAAGGAATTAATAGTAATGCTATGGTCTCCAATTTCAACACCTTGAGGTTTCAAAGCGCTTTAGGACCTCAGTCACCAATTCATATATGCACTCACACCTATGGCAGCAGTGCTGCCAAGTGAGGTACTAACCAGACTATTGGGAGAGACTGGGGATTCAGTGTCTTGACATTTCTGCATGCAGACAGGAGGGGCCAATATCAACAAATTAAAACTAAGTAAAGAACTGCCCATACTTGCTCTGATTCAGAGTGGAATTTTCTTTCAAAACAATATGGTTTAACAGTTTAGAAGAGGTGGTAATTCACAGTGGAAGGATATTCCATCTCAAAGCGAATGTCATCAAGACGCGCTTTAAGGTCCTCCGAATCATCTTCAGCTTGTTCGTCAAATACATTAAGTTGTACCCTCAGTTCCTCGTTTTCTATAGTTCGGACCTCCTGTCAGGATAGAATTGAAAAGGAAAGTAGGAAAAAAGGCAGATGTTTGAAAAAAAAAAAAAGAAAAGAAAAATCACACATTTTGAGTTTGTACAGCTTAGGAATAATTTTCACATGATGTGAATATGATGTCCAAGCTGACAAATACACACTGGAATAAAGACATTCACAATTTGTCTAGTTATCCTGATAAAAAGACTCTGCACACAATTGCAGAATACTTTGGGGAAGTATCAGGTTTCTCTTGGATTCTGTGTATTATTGACAAATCACATTTGAGCAGGTTTTGATTTTGAACATGTAAATGGAGAAAGAAATAGATATGTATTTATGTATTACCGTCAGCTGGTCTCTTAATCCTAATCTCAGCAATTCAGATCGAATGTGAATCCTGAAGTCCAATTCCTCTCCACGGCTAATTAAGGCATTGATCAGCTGCATGCAGCCACCCTGCCAAAGGGGGAAAAAAATGGACAAAGAACATAAAAATTCGAACTGGTTGGAGGATAACTGTAATTCAAAATTGTGTCAAAACTTTTCAACACCATCTTTCACATGTGTTTACCTTAAGAGCAATGTTATTATGAATTTTCATGCCAGCCAAAAGAGGCTGAAACCTCTCAATATCCTCCTTCTCTGCCTCCTCTGTGATGGCTTCCAAAACACGTTCATGGCTGGGAAAATGGTCATTAGAGAAAGCGAAGTGTTAATTGAATAGAATGAAAGCTATGCTGCTGTTCAAGTCACGGGTCCAAGAAAAAGTATATGCAAGTGTCAGTCACCAAATTGACAATCCTTGTGTTGCAGCTAAATTAAAAAAAGTATATATACATATAAATGTATACACATATATACATACATACACATATACGCATGTATATAAACACACACACACACACACACACACACACACACACACACACACACACACACACACACACACACACATACACACAGACACAAACAAACAAACAAACACATTAAAACACACCCATACAAAATTCTAGAT
>CAAKHD010013926.1:53405-162582 GCA_901007705.1 Fistularia tabacaria
ATGTCCATCCCCATTCTTTGTGTGTGTATTTATACTCTCAGGTCCGTAATCATTCGTACCCCCCAGGTATGTATAAATTTGTGCTTGACCCTATATACCAACATAAAACACACACACACACACACACACACACACACACACACACACACACACACACACACGTATATATACAGATATATATAGACACACACAATTTTCCGATAAAAGTTTGGAGCTGGCCTCTTCCTTTTCCAATATGACCACCAGACACAAAGCAAGGTCAATAACGACATGGAGGACAGAGTCTGGTGAGGGTGAACTTGACTGGCCTGCACAGACTCCTGACCTCAACCCGATAGAACACCTTTGGGATGAAATAAAGCGGGGACTGACAGACAGTTCTTCATTGCCATATAACACATATCACATATCTAACACATATCTTAAAATTTCAGCTTCCCAAATCATCAAACAGATGATAATGGACATTGAATGATTATTGTGTATTTATAAGTGCCACGATAGTTATGTTTATGTCACAGCATGATGTGTTGATAACAAATGTGCAGTCCTCCAGACCACTCGGAGCTTCATTCACATGATGATGCATCCACTTTTACAGACTAACAAATGATATCTTCAACATTACAGGCAGGAATGGAGTTATTTTAAGCTCATTTGAGAGTTAAAGTTCTGTATTGCTCGCCTATATTTTTCCATAATTTCTTGAATTATCACTAATTTTCTCCAGGGTAACTACAGAAAGCAAAAATAGAATGTCATAATATTTTAGGAACTGAATTCCTACCTACACAAAAATTCACACTGTAGTAATGATTATAGTGTAAGCAGTATTAAACACATGAATGCAATACTCTAATCAAGATTTAAAAAAATATTTTAAAAGGTAGGCTACATTTAGTTTTGGATTAGATGTTTGTCACATTTGTCTGTTAAGAAAATGTTTATATATATTTGTACAATGTTTTCAGACAATTTATGGCCTACAGACATTTTTGAAAATAGAGCGTAATGTTTAAAGTGCCACTTTGAAGCGCCATCTTATTTCATTTTAATTAATGCTTTTGTGTTCCATGTATATGCATGACTGTACGTGGTGGCATGGGGTTATGCATTCGTTATGAGATGGTTCATTTCTTGATTTGCTGTCCCACTATTGTGGATGTTTTTAACGGTTTGGTTTCATACTAAATATTGATGAGTTTTCGCAAAATTGCTCACATCAACACCCTTTTGGAACCGGGTCATTGGTGCACAAAATGTTCCAAAATGTAGGACAAATAGGTACCAACAACCCCCAAAACATGTAGCATGCAACTTATCCTTCAGTTGACAGTCTATGGCAGGGCTGTCAAACTCAAGGCCCGTGGGCCAGATCACTGGTATCTTTTAGCTTTCTCAGCTAAAAGATGCCAGATTTAAGGGGTGAATTGAACAATAGGTACATTAACAGTAGTTAATATATCGCGATTTTACTGGCCCACTTGAGAATAGATTTTCCTACTTATGGCTCCTGAGCTAAAATGAGTTTGACACCCGTGGTCTATGGCATGTGTTCCTGTGGTGGCTTGTCGTTGCTGTCCATGTTGTTGTTGTTTGTTTACTTTAGTTTCCCGTCTGGCTATAAAACAGATTGCCCCTCACAGAGACAATAAAGTTCAACTTTAACCCTAGACACATGCCTAATCCAAATCGTATTTACTTTGCAACCATAAGGTGAAAAACACAACAGTTTGCTTGTTTGTCAGCAGTCTTCCTGACACATTAGTGGCATTCAGGATAGGCAAAGTTACTGTAGAATTGCTGACACTAAAGCCACTAGGACAGACGGGAAAAGTCCCCATAATATGCATTATTTACATTTGTCTCAAAGCTCAAGTGATGACAGATTGTTCTCACACCTTAAAGTCCAGGAGACTAGGTTTGAATGGAGGGGGGGTAAAACATTGTCGCCCTTTCCACTGGTTTCATATGTCAAACTAACGAAATCATCCATACGACATTATGTAGTAGTGACAATTGCTTGACTGCAATCATAATGCATCTTCCAGTGGGTTTACCACCTGTCAATAAACACAAAAAGAAGACGACCACGAAGAAGACAACCGTTCTTCAATTGGACATAAGACAACACTGTACAACTATGCCTTTAAACCCATATTCGGCATTCTCTTGCTGAATGCTTTGCATCTTTGTTTATCTTCCTAATGCACATGGTACACTGTATTTTGCTCCACTTCTGCTCTTTGGTCTAGACTCAGTCAGTTCGCTTTCTGACCTCAAACCACACCAGAGTTTAATTGGAAGCAAACCAAGACCTGGCTTTTCAAGTGGACCAGAGTTCATTTCTTTGATCCACACCAGAGTCTATTTGGCCATTCACACTGGTCTAGAAGTACCAGATTATCCAAAAAACCATAACAGGTTTTGTTTCAGGCCGACCAAACAGTGCTAGTGTGAATGTGACCTTAGTCTGAAGAGAGGTTTTCACTCAGGGATAACAAAAACATCTTTTGATCAATAGAAATATCCTACTCCACATTACTACATTATCAGTACAATGGCATACTTAATTCTCAAATTTAGAATATCAGACATTAGAAGATTTATATTAGATTTTTAAATATGATACATTTACTTGTGATATTGTGCAAACATAATTAGAAAATATGAAAATATACATTTAGGCTACATATTACAATGTTAATCTCTTAATGAATTACAATCGCATGTGCAGTCAGTAAAAATGGGAGCAAAATCAAATGCTGCACCTTTAAAAAAAAAATTTATATATATGAAAAAGAAACACTTTAGGAACAACCAAGAGACTGAAATTTCAGGACTTTACTTACTTCTATGCACAGTATGCCATGTATTTTGTTAGGATATATGCCTTAGCAACCCGATAAACAGTATTTTTCTTTCCAAGGAGAGTATGACTAATTCCTACAGTAACTGCACCTTCTATCAAGCATAAAATCTTGCCTGCTTTTGTGCAACAGAGCTCTCACTTCCTGGGGGAACCACCTCCGCAAATGTTTGATTTAATAACTTAAATGCTTGACTCAAAAAGTCCATCCAGAGTCCAAAGTTGATAAAAAAGATTTTACCACCAGGAAACTGCAGTGGGTAATGGACTGCCTTTGACAAAGGTTTAGATAAAAGTGCCCTATTTAAGGAACCTGAGCAGGAGAAAGTTATTGAGCCACTAACTGACTTGAGTGAGACATGCAAGAAAGAAGAGTTAAGTGAATATATAGAATTTAAAACCTCAGAAATAAAATCTGATACACATTAAAGAATGCACAACATACATACATTGTACACAAAGGGATGCAGAGTCATTACATTACTGGGACACCAGAGTTAAAATTGAAGCCTTCCCCCACCCAGTTCTGTTGATAAGCATCAAGTTTAAAATCAAAGAAAAATTCAGTGCTTCAACCGGATATGGTAACAAAGCTCTAAAATTAACAAATGACTTGTCACCAAAATGAAAATACCACATCCAACTAAAGTGAGCCTGCTATCTTGGACTAATGATGCCATTAACTTCCCTCAATCAAGTACTGGGCAAGCAAAATGCAGGAACAGATATTGAGTGTTTGTGCTTATTCTTCAACAAATTGCTATTTAGTCCATTGAATTAGCTTCACCTCTGGCATTAGTTTTACTTTATTATGATAAAAATCATAATCACTATTATTTTTGACTGCAGTTTGATAATGATTAAACACTATTCACAGATGAAAAAAAATAAATGTATAAAACATTTAAACAACCAAACACATATCTTAGCACATATCTCAAGCCCAACACTTCAACACCAACACGTTTCCACCTGAGAAGGGCCATGATGTTCAAATTCCTGATTAGCTAAAAGGCTTCACAACTGTCACTGGGTAGCTATTGTAAGTTTAATAAACCAATTATAGGGTTTCCTGATGTGGTCATATATCACAAGTAGTTGTTATTGTTAGACAGATATAGCAAGAAACATAGTTGACAATAAAATTCAAATGTTTTTCCGAATACAAAGGCCATGAATGAATAATGAGCAGGGGTGTCAAACTCAATCACAGAAGGGATGCAAATTTAGAACATGGCATAAGCTGCATTTCGATAAGGATTGAAATGAAATCATCAGTTTCAAACTGACTATGGTTGAAACAAATGAGTGAATGAAAATCAACAAATAAATCTTTCAAGTAGAAACTGGCTTTTGACATCTGGAATTTTTATTTCAATTTTAAACAAATAAAAATGAACAGGCTTTTTGGCTTTTCTTTCTCACGCCATTTTGGCTGCAAGTTCATTGATATTTTAGGCCAGGTTCAAAGCTATGGAAACTCACAAGATAGAGGTATGCATCAGTGAGATGACTTCTGTGTGGGGTTTTGTTCATTTTGTCTTCATCACAGAGAAAATTTGTCACAGAGGTTTGTACTACCAAACACAAAGCAATTGAGCAGTGCATACACAGAGTAGGGGTATCATTTCGGGGATGACCGTCAGGATTTTTCAAGCTCTGCAGAGTCATACTGTGAGAGTGTGCCATAACATTAGAATTCAATCACCCTCATATGGACGTTTGCAAGTGCGTTCTCACCACCAACTACAGATAGATTACTGAGCAGACTGAAATTAAACTTCTGTTTTTCAAAGTCAGCCAAGCGCCATGTGAAATCTTTGAAGATGATACTCATTTAATTGGCAAATGTGTACACAAATTTACCTTCAATGTCAACAAGTAAGTACCCAGCCTTCCACCTTTTAATAAAACCATAATTTTCAAAGTCTACTTTTCATTTAGCTGTTTTCTGGGGGTGGCTAACACTGGCCACTGATGATTGTATCATAAAAGCTGCAGAGAGGAAGGGCTGCTGCTCACAGCTCTGTACTGCAGGACAGATGTTGTAGTGCTTTGTAGGATTTGTAGTATAATTTGTGAAATTTACTGGCTGGCCATCAATAAGATGAAATTATCTGATATAATCATATTTAGTGGCATATCATTTTGTGTGTGATGAATATCTTACTGGACACATAGAATGCTACATTGTGATAGAGCATGAATTTATGGAGGCTCAGACTGCGGTGGTTAAGAGAAGTTTTAATGCTCAGAGAACGAACAAAGAAGCAAAATTACTTTCAACATGCTTATTCTTTACATTTTGCAAACACTGCGGGGAAAGTTCAAGACCAGAGCATTCTGTGGGGTACATCCTGGACCGATCAATCACAGAGCCACATACAACCACTGACACTGGGCAATTAGAGTCTTCATTAACCTATTTCATGTTTTCCAACAAAGTGAGGAAACCAGAGAACCTGGATAAAACCTACAAGGAAAAGGGGAGAAATTGCAATCTCTATAAAGACAGGCTCCAGTCTGGATTGAACCAGAAATAGTGTGCTGTGGGGCAACAGAGAGAAACACTGCCCTATTGTGACAAATAACGTATATATGTATGTGTATGTATTTATTCATTTTTTGGAATTAAAAATTTGAGGACATCATGGTATGAGGTTGCCCATTACAGTCTCTAACATGTCACTTGCTTAATGTTGAAAAGATCAGCCGAAAAGACTCTTTAAGATTAATACATTTCGTGGTCTCAGTTGCTTTGCTGTGACTGCATGTTGTAGAGTGTCAGAAGACAAATGGTGTATAAGAGCACCAGAATTTGGAACTGATCATCTTCGAATTGTCACCACTGCATTCGGAGGAAGTGGGAGTAAAGCACTCAGTTGTCACACGTGGACACAACAAAGGAAAACAACAAAGTTTGTGCAAAAACCTATTTTTAGAAATAATGTCAACTTATACCATTTTTTCTGGTCTCTACATACTGGGTGTAAAGCAATCTTTGCTTAACCACGAGTAGCTACAAAGGGCTGATGGGATAAAAAAAAACAGGAACTGAAACAACATAATGAAGGCGCGCAGCCTCAGATGTGATAAAATGAGCACCTGCGCAAGAGAATTCCTGATGTAAGATACAAAAAGGCAAACTGACTGGTGCTCACATGTCACAACACATATGTTACTAGCATTGCTGAGGTGCACTGGAAAGAAGCCAGGTGAGGCTATAGTTAACTCAATATCACACAAAAAGATGATGTGACATTATCAATCAATTGCAGTGCAGCCTTAACCCCTATCTGAACTCCTCTAATAGTTACTTTGTGAGTGTATGAGTGTGTGTATGTGTGTGTAAGATGTCTCACTCTAGGGAGTGCCATGTAGCTGCACATGCAGACCTGCCCACACATTCAGGAAGACTCCAACTTGAAGGTCTATGCAATAGTACCGCACAGTTGCTTTCGGTCTGAACCAATATTCCTAGCTGGCCCACCTGGCACCAGTATAATATGTAAGTTATTACAATACAATTGATCTAAGAATATTAGAATAGTTAATAAAAATTAAAAACATGTGATTGAAATATATTCCCACTACGGTTTAAACAATTTTATCATCACTGCACCACTAAAAAAACCTATTGCGTCAGGTAAATGGGGAGTGCTGGACCCATGCACAGGCATCAGTATTTTCAATACAATATACTTGAAAAAAAGACTGAATGACTAAAACCATTACCATCATATAAAAAAATTGGATATGCAATGAGAGAGAGAGAGAGGAGACAGTGGACATGGAAAGGTTTATTCGGTGACCAGATATGTCTTCAGTGCATCTTCTATAGTTACCGAGTGTGTTGTGTGGAATATCAGTTTTCAATTTAGACATGCCAGAAGGGGTTAAATTACGCAACTGTTTCTGTCTTGTATGACAGGCCTCAGTTCTGGGGACTGTTGTCACTCATATGGCTGTTGACCGCTAGCTAGGTACTCGCCACATGATACAATAACAATTAATTAATCTTGGAAAAATTCTGAAGAAACTACTCAGTATCTTATCAGTTATTTCAATACATTGGCATGAAAATTATTCAGTCATGAATAAAGTATGGGTCGAAGGTAAAGTCTGTGTTCCAATGCAGTTGTTAAATTGTTGCTGTTATAGCTTAACACACGTTAGTTGAATAAAGAATGTCTGAAATTTAGAGTTGCAGTATGAAAAACTCTGCAGGTTCATTTGTTTCGAAAGACAGTTCGAGGACAAATGACTTCCTTTCAACTGAGTTAACAAAGCAACAGAGTATAAACACGTCTGGAACGCGGCTTTCACTTTTGAAGGAAATTGCAGGTGTAGACGCATTTGGTTGCTTTGCAGTTGTACTCTAAACTATCCTTGAGAGAATTTGGCCATCAATGAGCCTAGGTGGAACGTCTTTGAGGCACTCTAATGGCACCCAGAGAGGATAGACAGAAGATACCAGCACGTTGAACCGTCTGAATACTCACAAATTTCTTTTTCCCATCTCCATCCTCATAATTCTTCTTCGGTTTCTTTTCTTTCTTATGGCCAGCAGCGGAGGCTGAATTTCCAGTGTGTGGATCCATACTTGAGAGTTAATCCGTTTCCTTGAGCTGAGTGTCAAAATAGAACCGCGGAGCAGTAATCTGCCTGAACTTAAATCACAAAGCAAATTATTTGCTTTGACACAGTAGTTTTTGTTCAGAGAAAAGACAGACTTCTTATTCTTGGGCCTAGGCTCGTACCTTGGCCAACTAGCCACAATTAGCAAAATGTTGCTAATGATTTGGTGGATAGCCAAAATCAACCTAAGAGTCCCAGCTAAGCCGCTGGTCTATATTAGGGAGGGAAATTCAAAGCACACCCCGAGTCCGCGGGGCAAAAAGTAGCAAAGAACCTGTTGCGTGAAGCCAAGACAGATGCGGACTTTTTTCTCACGATAACGGGGTGTTTTGCATTTCATATCTTTGTCAAAGTGAGTTTTGAGCCCCAAAAGTATTCAGCACTAACAGAGCTAACGTTAGCCTTAGCTATGCTAGTTTTGCCCCACGACTTTAGGTAAAGTCTCCGCGAGACCACAAAAAAACTCCAAAACAAAGAGAAAAAACGACTTTCCAATTCCACGACTTGTTTCGTGCGACGACGTAGTACTAGGGATGCTTTGGCTCGACTGGGTACTCCACATTAGTATCCATGTCAGCGGCCGCTTAACTTTATAATTCCTGTATGACAGAGATAGCGACCTGTTAAGCTTCGGAGGTCTTCCTGTTCCCCTGACAGTCTAGTCTGAGCTGGTTGTGGGCGGAGCCTGTGCCCGACAACTACACCTGGGAGGGTTTAACTACCGTCTGCTCTCTGCTGAGGCCCTTTAACACAAACACTGGGCTAACTCATGACTCAGGCACGAAGAAATTATCAAAATATTAGACAGCGGGTTTAAACGTATCATCATACACTTCAACGTCGAATCGCACATTTGTGAGTTTCGTTTAGGTGAAATACACTGAATGTAAAACTAGAAAAACGCAAATCGCGTACACAGTCCATGCTTAATTTGGGAAAAAAAGAAAATGGTTCTTGAAAAAGACTTTTGAATGACAGTCTGTATATTCTTCAAAATACTCGCCTCAGAAATCTCACCCCCATACAGAGACATAGTCAACATTGGAAATCGTGTAATTAGTTTTTACAGGTCAACACTGATGTCAGAATTTTGCTGTACAACAATACTGACTCTGCCTTCTTCAATCATTTAGCCAAAAGGCTCCAGAAGAAAGTCCAATTCACCTGATACAGTACTTCTCCCCTGGCATTATATCTGGGTCTGAAAAAAAGATGAGATGATGTACAAAATCACACTTTGGGCCCCATCAAGTGGTCAAAATATAAACTGCAGGCACTGTCGGGCACTTTCAGACAAGCAGCTCGATTAAAATAAATGTAAATACTCTTAACAGAGTTTTAACCTTAGGAATGTTTGCACAACATTAAAATATGATGTTCAATTGTTTTGAAAAATGAAATCACACAAAAGTAAATAGAAATAAAGACAGTTAACAGCAAAAGAATTACACTTGGTTGTCGGTCCTAGTGAGTCCGACAGTCAGGTGTTGCCTCCCGTCTTTCTGTTTATATCTTTTCTAGTTTCATCTTACAGATAGCTATCACTGTGCTTAGCTTCTCAATGTATTTTACTCATCAGAAAAACATCAAATTCAAGCTTACTGTAAGTAACTCAGTCTAGTGCCTCTATGTTTCATATTATTTTTGTGACAGCCCAGGTGAACTATGTATACACCTCTAAAATCTGTGTGCTCATACATGCAGACCCATACACTCACAGTCACACAGGAACAGGATTACAGAGATAGGCTCATCTATCTGTCCTGGCATGTGAGGGATGTTTCCAACAACAAGACCGAAGGGGATTTGCACATTATCAGTGGTGCTGAGAGTGACGACAGTTTAGTTTATCACGCTCAACATGTCATCTTTTAGCCTCAAGTCCTCGTTCAGCAGGATATTGGTGCTACAAATTGCAAGGGAAAGGTTAATTAGATGTCAAAGTGCACAATAAGACACATCCCTTGTAAGCAAAAGAAATGATTAAAAGCAAAAAATCTTCTCATCATTTGATATCATCTAAGACCTGACCAGCCATGTAAAGTCTTTTTTGTTGTTTTGTTTTGTGTTTTTTGTGAATCATGGCACCAGCACAATCTTCATGGCTCACCATTCATAAACAGCTGGACAGATGAAAGGACTTTGAATTCACTTTGGATTAAACATCTTTGTCATAATGAGGGCCAGCACTTGGGCTTTTAATTGTGATTTTACAGTTGACAAAATAATGAAAATTATATGTTGTTTGAATAACTTCACAGGACAACAAAATATCAATCACATTTGTACAAAATATTTTATATACAAACTACTGTAGTCCAATTCTTCAGCAGAGGCCTTGGTAAATTTGTGAGAAAATAGATAAATTGCTAAAAGCTTTGCTTATACTGTGAGGGGTTTGCAGCTTGTTTCCCAATTGCACTCTGCATGATGGTTTCACATTTCAACTATTAATTGCCAAAAAAATAAGCGAGTCATTAAGCTGATTATGTATTCCACAGTTTTTGTTGCATCCCTTGGTCTGCGCTACCTTTTTCTGATGTGGCTAATGGTGAAAACTATTGGAGGAGGTTTGATTTAATCTAAGACCTGACCAGCCATGTAAAGTCTTTTTTTGTAGTTTTGTTTTGAGAATCATGGCTATAGGCCATTCTACGTATCCAAGAGAACTCATAAAGGCAACAACTTGATGTGAACAGTACATGCAGCAGCAGTTAAGGGGTCAGTAAGTATAAGCCCCAGATGCATAGACCCAGAATGTTGTGGGCCTACTTATAGGATGTCCGGGCCTCTCGCAGTGACCTATCATATGGCATGGAGGCAAAGAAAGAATTCCGCAGCTGGCAGTTGATGAAGAACACGATGAGCAGCACCAACAGAAAGAGCAGGAGGCACATAACGATGTAGGTGATGAGGTCTGGTTTGTGGAGCTCGCCTTCTCGCAAACCTCCACCTCCCCGGCCAGTTGTGGGTCTGAGGACCGCAGCCACGCTCACCAAGCCACCATGGGAGACATTCACGGAGGCGGGGGCATTTGTGGATGACTGGGCCATAAGAACAAAGTCGAAGTCTTGGGTGTTTGTGGAATTGAGGAAGATCTGTCTCAGCATGGTGTCCCGTAGGCTTGAAGGCTATGTGGATCAGCTGCTGTTATGAAAAACAAACAAACAAAAAAACATAGATTCAGAATGTCTTTGTACAGTAGGGAAATTATATATTTCCTTTGAATGACATAGTGGAAAGGGGAAGTAGGGGTCATTTTTATGTGATTACATTAGAGAACAGACTTTGTGTGAATATTCTAATTACGTTGAAATAAATACAAAGTGCTCTTTTTTTTGTATTATAATTTTTGAGGAAATCTGATTGCTCTGTCTAGTACTTTCCACTATGTCAAGATGTGGCGTGTATTTGATTTTAATATGAGCTGGTAAGTGCTCTCTGCTATCCCACATGTACCATGAGCGAAACATCAATTTGTCATCGATCATGACTTCATTATTGGTCTCATCTACCTCAGTTTCAGAATTTAAAATAATGATCAGATAGCATGGGATTTGTGATGTTCACATTCCTTTTAGTACCATATGACAGATGAAAAAACAGATTTGGATCTATGATCACTGGATTGTGAATACACCCTTTGAGAACCTACATTCTGGAACAGGCTGCTACGCATTAGGGCACCATTTGTTTCCAACTTATTGCATGAATAAATGACTTGACAGATTTGGAAGAACCTTGAATCAAGGATTTATCAGCATACATAATTGCAGGTAACTTTCCTGGTAACTTAATCTATATTGGAATTTCTATGAAAGATTACAGGCCACAACAGAGCAGCAGCTATTGATACACAGCATGTTTTTGTTTTCGGTTTATTGTTTTTTTTTTAACCAATTCAATTGCACCAGGATATGAATAAATCACAAAAACATTTCCTCATAAAGATTAATTTGCTGTACAGCAACTGATAGTGAAGTGTGTAAATAAATTGATTTTTATGTCTAAAAGTCAGTGACCAGATCAAATTGAAATGTTGTTTATTCAGACTTTTTTTTCCCTTCCTTTCTACTTGTGAGGTAGACCGAGTTAAAGTAATCACCAAAACAGTTGGTGGGGGTCCTTGAAAAACCCAGTCCAGTGCCACTAAACTATTTGCATATACTTAATGCACTTGTATTACGAAGTACACCGGGGTCACTGTTACCCCAATAATCCATCGGGGCTTCGTTATTTGGCTCTCCATGGAGCCGCTAGGCAATGCTTAACAAAACACATGCTTGGAATTAAAGAGGATTGCTTACTCCGGTGGTCGCCGCCAGTAGTTCCGCAAGTGAGCTGGAAACAACTAAATCCCGACTCCGCATTCCTCAGCGTCCCCGGCTCTGTCCTCTCCAGCTCGTCGAAGACGCAGTGTGGAGAAGCACTGGATATACTGCTCCGGATCAGCGCCCGTTATGCATATTTCGCTGGATGGGATATAGGGTTAAAACCAGTCCGACAAAATCCATAGGTAAGAATAGAGCACGGACCCGGTCCGATGAAGAAACGCAAAAAAACATTTAAAATCCAAACAGTCCCGTCACTCGGCAAACGCAGACTGTCCTGTCGAAGGATAGTGCAAAAGGTATCCAAAAACTGTAAGGGAACGGGTCGCGAAGTTCAGCAGCGATCACGCACATGTCCTCTGGTGCGCCAGGGTGCGCAGTGAAACATGGACGCGCTTGGCGTAACTGTGCGCGCCGGACGCAGGGGAAGGACACGCCTGATCCCCCCCCCCCGCACACACACACACACCGTCTTGCCCAACCGGTTGCTCGACCTATTATTCAGTCATCGGTCGATAGTTATCAGTTAGATGTTTCATCCGAGGGTTGCCCTCGGCGTTATCGATCCAAAATCGTATAAGCGAAAGGCTGGATTAACTGAGGGGACAACACTATAGCACATCGCTTCAAATCTTCGCCCTTGGTACAGCAGAGAGAAACGACGTGATAAAGAGAGAGAGAGAGAGAGAGAGAGAGAGAGAGAGAGAGAGAGAGAGAGAGAGAGAGAGAGAGAGAGAGAGAGGCAGAGTGTTGCAGGAGAGGGAAAAAGGGGGGCGCAGGGAGCGCATCACTTGATGGGGTGCTGTGAAGTCACAGGGGAACGTACTTCCCTCTTTTTTAACGTATATCTGTCATATGAAACAGTGAAAGTAAGTTAATTGAGATTCATTTTCGAGCTAATACGGGGAATTTCTCACACTGGGGTGAGAGGTGATAAGCGGTCAGACTGGGATGTATGTGTAAGATCTTGTTTTAAATATTTATATTGTTGAAAAATATCATTTAAAGTTGCCTACTCTTCCCATTTGAATAGAATCAGCTATATAGCCTATTGATAAGTATATGACACCATACAAGGCAGATAAAATAGAGTAGAACTGAGTAGAATAGCTTTTATTATCATTGCAGAACACAACGAAATTGGAATGCTGCTCCTTTGGTGCAAAAAGAGAAGGAGGAGGAAGAAAACACAATATACTGCACAATATAGTCATAATAATGTTATTGACAACAACAACAATAATAGACAGACAGACAGACAGACAGACGGACAGCAGATAGATAGATAGATAGATAGATAGATAGATAGATAGATAGATAGATAGATAGATAGATAGATAGATAGATAGATAGATAGATAGATAGATAGATAGATTGATAGTTAGCCCTTCCACCTCACAGCAGTATACTGTAGATAATGAATGAAAAAAAATTATAAATCAGGTGGGGAGAATAGCCCACTCTGTATATTCAAAAAAGGACAAATTTGACCTGCAGAGTTGAAACATAATTGTTTGCATTGTGCATGACATAAAAAAGAAGGTAGATTTGAAGCCATGTTGCTTTTACATGATTCTTCGGACATGAGCATGCATACAAAGGGCCAGACCCTTGAAGCTCTGCCGATCTGTTTCATATTCATCTGCACCTGTTCCATCAGAACAGAATGGCTGGCAGGCAGAGAGCAAGGACAGGACACACAAACACACTGCAACCATAACACATAAAAAGTAGTGGGATAGATGAGGAAAAAGTTTAATGACAATTAAAAATCCATAAAAGTGAGGTACAATGAACAGACATATATGGGAATGTGCATGTCACATGAGAAATTGAATTACTGGTGAAAGCCTTGGTTTGTGTATGTGGAGTGGCAGCAGTAATTGTGAAGGCTAAGGAGATTACTATTCATATTGCTTTTTGGATGTGGCAAATTTCCCCTTCACTGCTAAGGGCTTGCAACTATCCTCATCATTATCTCTCACAAACAGCAATACAAGCACCAATTTGGTTTTGCAAATACAATTGCAAAACAAAGCACAGCCATTTTGCAAAAAAACCTGGGGAATTTAAATACTCGCAAACCTCCACTTCAAACTTAGTAGGAGGTTTAAACCCCTTCTAATCAGGTGATGTGATGAAGTTGAAATGAGAGCTAAAGTGTCAGGGTGGCAGAAATGCAATGTTATATGATGTCTCACTGTGACTAATTGTATCAGTTATCAAGCGAAGCTCATTAGCTGTCACCCATGACAATGGAATTTTGAGTAGGAACAGTCTCCATTGTCGGCTTTTACCAATTTGAGTCCCTTCTCACCCTCCTTGACTCTGTCAAGCACCATGTTGAATGGAACAATGACCCCTTTCATTCACTGCTTGTCCATATGTTCATTCTGTGTCCCTCTTGTAAAATACACAGGAATAGACATAACAGAAATGCAACATAAACACTGCAGGGACAGGATTTTTCATCCATCCTTACAATGCTGTCCATTTGCAGGTGTGTGGTCTTTTTCTTTCCCCATTCTTTTTCATGCTCCCCTCCCCCATTCGTCTCCACTCCATACACCCCCTATTTCCCTCTTTCTGTTTCTTAATCCGTTTAATCCATTAAAATCCATGAAGCATTGAATCCTCAAAATGGAGACAAACAAGAAAATGAAAAGTTTTTCCATAATGTTTAACTAAGTTTAATAATGTTGTTTTTTTGGATGGAAGAAAGGGGTTGCGCAATGCCTACAAGAAGCTTAATGTTCTCCCCCATGAGATGTAACTTGAACTGTAAGTATGGCTTGAAAGTCAAAAGGGTGTACGAATGGAGTCTCCACACACAAGAACATTGATGTAATATGCCTTTATTTTCATCCAACTGTTGTTGATAAATACTAAAGTAAGATATGTTGAAGCCGCCTGCAACTGCATTATTACACTGCATCATTTGTTTTTTGTTTCTTTCCTCGGATTATGCCTTGTCAAATTAGGTTTAAGTAATGGGCTTTAATGAATTTAAAACTCATTGGTAATCTTCATACTGCCATGTTTAATCTTTATTAGTTTATTTCTCTGTGACGAATTTGGCTGAGTTTACTGAATTATATCTATGTTTGCTTCATGGGACACTTATATTATGTTGTTGGAATTAAAAAGCAATAACAGAAAAAGGGGAGGAATTCTGTTTGGGTGAGAATTGTTAAGAAACAGGGAGGTCAGTTTCAGGAAATTTCTGCATTTTTTTTTCAACCTGTGGCATATTTCCATTGTTACATAGACCAGATTTGATTGCTGGACAAAACAAATAACAAAACATCGATTAGTTAGGATTGTGAGTGAGAACACTGCAGTCTAGAAGTGTAGGGCAATTGTAAAGGCCTACATTATCGGTAAAGTCCTTGTACTAAGTTGCTGACAGTCCCATATTTGTATTATCATTATAATATTTTATCATAATCACCCAAAAATGGGGGTATTACAGAGGTAAACATGTTTGTTTTGGTGTTTGAGTACTCGACTATCAAGGTATATATCTATCTGGAGCAGAAATATAAATATCTGCTTGGGCTCAAAAATGTATTCATCCACATTGAAATGGGTTGTTGATTTGGGCATATGGAAAAATGAACACAAATGGGATCTTACCTAATTAATTGTAAGCAAGTCTCATCAATGATTTCTCCAAACAACAACAAGCTAACAGACAACATCATTAGCAAACCTTCACCCCGTTGCAGTCTGTCTTTGCTTCTCTCTGAGTTTGTCTTTGGGTGAAATGGTTTAGAGTAGGATATCTTCTGTTTTTGTTTTTTTTTTTAAACTACCATCTGCCAACTTTATCTAAATAATTAATCCAAAACTGATAGGTGGCTGGATGAAGTGCTTGGACTCAGAGTTTTCATCAATACATAGATGACAAGTCAGTCACAACCTCAGTATGTTCATATACCTGTAATCCAGTCTTGAAAATGTTTATGTTTTTTTTCCATATTTTTGTTGACGCTATTTGGAAATGTGAAAACATGAACCATAGGGTAGATGACACTGGGCTATTTCTGTGACGTCGGTTCAAATACAATCAACTTAACACTGTTGAGAACTCAGAACACACACACACACACACACACACACACACACACACACACACACACACACGAAGGCTCCTCTAGAGAATTTGTTAAGCACTTATAATAACAATTTGAACCTGTCAGCAGCAAAACGAAGCTCTGTTAGCAGATGGTCTCTGCCCCAGGCAATTGCCCTGTAATATTGGTTTCCCAGCAGTCTCACTCAATACTAGAGTGATTGTAATAATTTTTACCCCCATCAATCATTATGACCTATATACATGGAGAAAGAGATCCGAGATTGGAGAATGCAGGAACTTTCCTTGAAGGGATTGGTGTACTCTATTCATATCCCTTTGTTGGAAGCCACGATGCCACATCAAGTCAGTAAATTTTGATTTTTTTTTCACTAAATGTTTCATGATTTTTTGATTAATTCTTCTGAGCTATACTATTCACAGGATGCAACCCAGTTTAAATTGTACAGTTGACTTTCTGAAAGACAGTGGGGTACTGTTGTACAGTTGTTGAATGAATGGTTTGACCAATCCATAAAGCATCGTCCAATCATGAGGCTGATGTGTGTGAAATTGTGTATGTTTGGGGATAACCAATGGTTTTGGAATTAAATTTTAATTCAACCAATAACTAATCATATTTCTACGTGCAGGATACAAGAAGAATATGAAGAAACCCTCCTTTATCTTGGAACATAAGTTGATAATATAACAGTTATCTGAAGTTGCCTTTTTCACCTGACCTATATAGGAAACGTCTAACTGAGGTGATTTCAAACAGGCATTGGTCCAAAAAATATTGTTTCATGTAGTTAATGCAACCGGCTATGTCTCTATTTCCATGCTTCATCAGTAGAATAATTAAAGCAATTTTACACAAATTCAGAAATAATGAATGACCTGGCATTCAAAAGAATAAAGCAATCCCCTCTTGCTTACTGAGATAATTGCACAGAAACAGCCACAACATCTGATAACAGTAATATGCCCAGAGTGACTCTTTAGACTAAAACACAGACATATTATGGGAAAACAGTTGTGCTCATTGTACACAAAGGCACCATGCGAAGAAGTCAAATTGCTCAAAAAATACATGACGTACACATATCTGTGAAATCACACCGCTTTCCATTTGTATAAAGGCCCCAGGAGGAAGATTTGCAATGAAAGAAAAAGAATGCATTAAGTCACAGAGAAAACGATCACTAATGGATACAGAAACAGCTTGTAATCCTTTATCTTTATAGTCAACAATCCATTTTCTGTCTGACTTAATTCCACAGTCTTAAACAAACAGGAAAAATTAAACATATTACCCATCGCTGATTTTTGTTAGTTATATTTTCTTCAAACCAGCACCTCCTCTTTAGCCCCCCTGCTGATATCTGCCATCAAAACAGGATTTCTCTCTGCTTTTTCTCAGCGCATCAAACGCCCCCATTGGCAGAAATCAGATGCTCTACAATTAGTCACTTGATTATCTTGTCAGAACACCAAATGCCTTTTTCTAATTTCAGGGGAGAGTAAAAATAGAGACATTTATTTTCTTGCATGGTAAAGAAAAATAGCTAATTGATATTTAAACCGAGTACAGGAACTGCCATGTAGGCATACCTTCTAAAACACTACCACCACTTATAGAGTAGATTCCTTGTGTACATAGACAAACTATGTTCAATTGCAGTACATTTTCTGATGCAAATATATTTACACTTGCCCTTTAAACTAAATGAAAGATAGCAATTTTCATATCGAAATTGTTCGAAAAGTGAACATAATCTAACTGAATTCTATTCTTGTTTTAGTACTCTGTTGTATTGCAGTATGTCCCTAAACACCAGTTTTACTTTGCAATACAGCATGGGCTTCAGTTTAATCGCAGATTAAGTTATCTCTTACATCACAAACAGTGCAGATTCTTCCAGAAGCTGCATTGGGGATTTCAAATGTACATTGCAGCCTTGGGGGACTTGCCGATTGAAAAAGGAAATTTGCCCCAGGTTCACAGTCATGAAACTTGATGATAGAATTTAATTTCCCTTTTTAATCATAATTCCTTTATCTGAGGTGTCATTGATTATACTAACTGCATCCAGTTGGTTACGTTTAAAAAAAGGTAAAAATAGTCACTGAAGCACAAGCTGCACATGAAGAGGATGGTGAAAAGCTGCTGGTTTGACAGGCACTTCACTTTCATCTTTAAACTTGCACATACCTGCATAACAAACATTTCCGTTAACAGCCCACTGCATTTTGTGTTTCGGTTCATTATCTCAGAATATGCTCAGAATGATTCTCAAAAATGTGATGAGTTTGACCAATAGCCAACCTCCATTTTGAGTGTTCATTTGATTTTGATTTTTATTGTTACTAGTATTATTGTTATCATTCTATCCCTACATGAAATGTTGGTGATTCTGCCTCCCCCCCAAAAATAAAAATTATTATTATTTACTTTTGTTCACAGTGATAATTTTACACTCGCTTTCAAAGTATACTTCAGCTTGGCTCACATTTCAAATATGAATGGCAAGGTTTCACCTAGAGCCCTGACCTTCATCAGGTGGCATGTAAACTTTCATGTGCCATTGTTAAATTTCCATTATTGCTTCTTGGGACTTTTCTCCAAACAGGAGAAGTAGCTCTGCTATCCTGATGACAAACAGGAGACAGGGAGGAAAATCTAAACCCCTTTTTCAATCAATGTTCAGGTGGTGTTCAGGTGAAAGCAGTTTGAAGGTGGCGACTGCAGTATCTACGTAACAGAGAAAATACATTCATGGTTTTAAAAGAACCAACAAATTGCTGAGAGGACAGAGAGAGGTAGGAGATGTGCTGCAGTAAAAAAGTCAAATAGAGACATGATAGAGCCAGTACTGACAAACCAGATCCACTGATGGAATCTATAATTCAATCAATGTATGTGTTTTGCGTTATCTTCTGCGGCAATACTTTGAACTGAATCTTTTCATAGAGTAGAGATCCGTAGAGATAAGTACACTTAGATCGAATCAAAAATTACCGCTTGCACGGTAATTCTATGATTCAAATCAACCTTGTGGAAAAAAAAAAATCAAAAAAATTATGGAATGACAAAAAATATTGAAATCGATAGGAAAAAAAGACTAAGTGAAGGTGAAAGAAAAGATACATGGACAGAAGAAGATGGAACAACAGAGTAACTAGCGGAGAAAACATGAAGAGGAACAAAACAAAGCAAAACAAAGGGCAAGGAAGGCAACATGAGTCAGAAGACAAATGATCATTCTACTATGGCTCACCCGTAAAAGGGAAAGTATGTTGGAGGAACATGAATACATGGAGGGGAAATGCTGTTGTATACTACGAAAAGCAGCAGTGGTGGTGTTGCAAAAAAAACTTCCTGTCTATGTTTCACACATCAGTCACACAAGCAGTTCATGCACAATGGATGAGACGATAAGTGTTATTTGGAGAGTGCTGTAGCAGTTCACGAAAAGCATTGCGATGAGTGACAACTGTTGGTGATAGCAGGGACAAGTTTAAACAATAGATAGTGTGAGTGAACAGAGTTTTGCCATTGAAGTGAAGATGATGTCTCTGATGATAACGATACATGTGGAAAATGTGATCAAGAAGATTACATACTGAATAATACAAGGATTTCAGAGCCGGCAGCCTTTTTCCTCCGAGGAACAGATTTTATAGTTCACGTTTATACTTTAGCAATTATAATAAACTCATGTCACAAATCATTTAAAAAACAGAAATTGATGCTTCCTTTATAAACATTTGTGAATAATAAACAGTCATAAATTATTTGGTCTTTGCTCAGTTATTCCTTTAACATATATTTTCATAGATAATACACAATGGATTAATAATTTATAAACATACTACAAATTTAATGGCAAACAAAAACTTTTCTGATGTTCCTTGTCTACTTATTAGTTCCAGCACATACTAATAATAAAGGTAATTTGATCTTTTAATAGATGCTGTAGAAATAGTTACTGATAATTAGTTTCATAATTAATTCAGGTTGTTACAACTCAGTTGCTAGCTGTGAGTAAAGTACTTTGGGGACCTATAAAGTGAGGACAAAGTATGGCTTCTAAAGAAATTAAAAGCAAGATTTAGCAGCTATCAAAATTCAAACTCCCACGAGTGTCATTAATCAGCAAAAATGTAAATAAACAAAACAAAACAAAACAAAACAAAACAAAACAAAACAAAACAAAACAAAACAAAACAAAACAAAACAAAACAAAACAAAACAAAACAAAACAAAACAAAACAAAACAAAACAAAACAAAACAAAACAAAACAAAACAAAACAAAACAAAACAAAACAAAACAAAATTGTCATTGTCAGATTGAGAGAAAGAGAGAGAGATGCAGAAGAAGGCAGAAAACATACTGTCATGAAAGAAAAATTACTTTTTGGAAAATCAGAGCGGGCTTAAATTATACGAGTTAATTCAAGGAGGGATTTAAAAATCGGTTTAATAGTCTCTTAATTGATAAGAAGCAGGTATTTGCTTGAAGGATCTACTTTTCCATTTCCTCTTAAGACAGCCATTTACTCTGCAAAGCGCAAGAACAAGCAATGTTTTTTGCTCAGTTTCCGATCTTTAAATCTGAAAATTCGAAAGTTCCCTGAAGTTATTGAAGCCTGGAGCACTTTGATTGTGATCAATGTATTGTGCAGAGTAATGACCTATAAAAAAATGAGACTTGTGTGAGATATGAATCTATATGACTTTGTCAGTGTTTGAAGAGGAAGTGGGTGTGTCTGTGTGCGTGCAGGCGTGCACATGCACATGTATGCAGGGGTACACTCTGTGTGTTAGTACGCACAAGTTCATGAACTCATCTCCAATCACAAGTGCATGCTCTCCTCACGTGCCCCAAGGTGGAGCTTGGAGGGAGTTTACCAGAAAGTCCATCAGATCGATGGACAGTTTGCCGCTGTCCATCCATCATTAACGTGTGAGATCTTCCTTTGAAGAATTGTTAACCACTCAATGATCTTTTCTGATCATATTCTGACAACTGCTTCCTCCAGCAATGCACCTGGGCAGTCGCTTCTCCAGTTCTTGACATCTCAACAATAAGTTCAATTTTTATTTGTTTTTATTTAAACTCTATCATATTGACTGAACAAGATGTTATTATTTGCAGTGATCATGAACGGCTATGAGAGTTAGATAGCGACAGCTTTATGATCGACAATATTCTCTCAGATTGTTTAAGAGCCCTGCCCTGATAAGATTCTCTCCAGGGGGGGGTTCATGAAATGAAATACTGTGATGAGAGAGTGAAATAGCTTAGAGGGTACTGATGCATTGGATAAGGGATTTATCTCTCTCTCTCACTCTCACTCTCTGTGACTATGGGTGTGCATGTGTGTAAGAAAATGATAAAATGATGATGCCCTCTCTCTCTCTCTCAACCCCCCCCCCTACACACACAAACACATGACTGCCTTTTTTCATACCAAAGACTAAATTTTATGTTTATGTATGTTTGAGGGTGAAAGGGATTGCTAATATAAGAACAAATTATCGGTCACTGTTAAAATGTGAGACGGGTGCATAAGTTTGCATCTGTGTCGAGTGACATCTCTTTGCGTGTGATATTTGACAATTTCTGTCACGGGATATCCGAGCCCTCCTACGTCTGTGTTCAAGCTTCTAATAATATTCCAAGAAGGGTAGGGTAGTGTGTGTAAGCTGTGCTGTGTGTGTGTGTGCGTATATATGTTAATACATGCACATAGTGTACGTTTGATGTGTGTTTAAGTTTGTCTCCTGCCAGGGCTTTCAGGCACTCGGCATGTTGGAGAGGTAGTCTAATCTCTTCTTTAAATCCCTGCAATCCTTGTCTTTAGAGCCAGGAGGTCACATTGCTCACTTGTGAGCCAGAAGAGAGAGAAACAAGGATGATGTTAGAAAAGGGAATACGGGTAGAGAGGGAGAGAAAGGATGAAGAGAAAATGAAGAGGAGGGAGGGAGGGAGGGAGGGGGGAAACCTTGCCTTGGGCCTCTTGGCCAAATTACGAGAAAGGAAGTTGGTTTTTGTGGGTTGTTCTAAGAAACACATACATACCCATCAGTGCACTCACGAACATTGGCCAGTTTGTAGCAAAAACCACACAGAATCAAACGCAATTTACTTTAATTATCATTGTTAAAACTGAAAATACACACAAACAAATAATCATCCAAAACACAAACAAGTAGTGTTTTATTAAATATAGTCTTTAAGGCTTAAGCTCATATCATAAGTCTGACAGAGACCATTGACGGAAATCAGATAACAGAACTTCCTGTGAACTTCCAAAAAAGAACATCTGCTTCAGACAAGCTTTGTTGCTATGGAGATATGTCCCCAAAAAGAATGATCTTTATGGATGGAGCCTTTCATGGGTTTAATTAATCCTTCTTTTAGAAAGTATTGCAGTATTTTTGTATTGCTGACCTTCATCAGCAAGGGCAGGAGAAAGAGGTTAAAATGTTTGCAATACCCCCGAAAAGTTAAAGAAGGAGTTAAATAAATGTTGTCTGCACCATTTTATTGTATTTTGTAGCTGTAATGGAGACATTATTAATTATTTGAAATTGTAGTTTATTCATGAAGCAATTCCTAAAAAGAGAGGGGACACCAAATGTTGCTGTGTATTGTCATTTTTATGAAAGATTAGCATGAAAGCTAAGATCGAGCATTACATACTTCAGCAGTTCATTGTGCAAAGGGGGCCTAAACATTCAAATAAATTGTGTCTCTGAGAGCCTGAAATAATGCAGACAATGTTCCAAAGACAGCAGTAAATCAAGGATATGGAGCAACTGAGATATTCTAAACATTGTAATAGGTGTTAGGAACAGAGGGTTTACAGAACTGTTCAAAGGATGTCTGACATGAGGACAACTCTCACGACTGATTTCTTCATATATACATACAGTCTGCTCATTAAATGAAAGACTGACTCACTGAGGGATGCTTAAATCATTAAAAAATTAGGTGAACTCTACTGTGAAACTATTTTAACGCCTTTACACTATGGAGCCAGTGTTTTAAAAAAATAACATCCGGAGAAGGTCTTCTGTTGGAGTTGCAGGACATGTTGAAATTTCCCCTGAGCTGAAATGCCTACGTTGTTGAATGCAAGTTTTTAAGTGCGTGTTTTCTGAATGGAATGCCATTCATGAACATCCGGGGACTTTTCTAGATGCACTTAGAGCCAACACCAGACTTTTTGATTAAATAAGAAAACAGTAAATGGGCTTTCACCTTTCTGTGTAAATGCTTCACAATTATTATTGAGTTTTGTTATATTTTGATTGTTGAATCACAAGAGTCATGATTTTTTATTTTAATTTGGCAGTAATTTGTTAGCAGTCCGAGGGGGATGATGGAGACCCAATTTTATGAGAATGGGATAAACAGCTTCAAAATGTTTAATTTCAACTAACCCCCTTTCCTTTCCTTTCTTATTGAAATGTCTTATTTCAAAAAGTTTTAAAATGGTCTGCCAGTAAGATATATAACATAAATAAAAGCTTCAGATGAAATATAGTATATTGATAATGAATTAAAATTAAAGGATGTGTCTCATTAGATAACGGTAATACTAAACTGAATACGATTAAGTAAAATACAATTTTATACAGAAACAAAATGAGGGTGTTTGAAGCTCTCAGATATCAGTCACACCTGCAGTGAGCTATTTTGAAATGATAAGAACAAGTTGCATGTGATTAAACCTGGCTGATATGTGTTTAGGGCTGCACTGTGTTTCACATATTGGAGGTGGGGGAGCTTTTAAAGTCAGCAGGATGTCCCGGCCAGAATCAAACACTTGTTACTTACAAATAAGTGCAGAATTTGCTCTTCGTTTTTTTATCATAAGAAAAATGAGCACAACGGGATCCAATTCTTTTTCTGGATGCTGCAGAATACGAATTAGATTTACTTCTGAGAAGAGGTCAGATATTAAAAAAACTGTAAAAAAAAATTCTCCAGTGATGCTCCTTGTGACATGAGTATTTATCATGAATGCATTGAAACATAAGGCTACAGTTGTTTAAATGTCGGGCCAGACCACTTTCCCTGCTACTTTTGACCGATTCATTGTCAAAGCTGCTATTACTACACTCTTGGTCACAGCGGGCAGGAGCATATTAGTGCTAAAGCTCGGCAAGAGACGGGATACTTCTACTGGGTACTACTTCAAGGAATAACTGCAGAAAAAAAGATAGATTTATCTGTCCTCTATCTACCATGTGATGTGCTTTACTGTTTTTATAGTTCTTTAAATCCTACCTCACTATCACAGAAAAAAAGAAACAAATTTTTACTAGAGTAAAAAAATAAAAACAGCGACAACTATAAACCTTTTGCTTCTGGCATCATTTATTCTAAAGTGCTGGAAAGAATCCTGTTAACAATGTGGGAGATGCTTGTCCTCAGTGTTTATAATCACTTTAGGCTTCAAAAGAAACATTGCTCGAGTGTGTATTTATGCTTAAAAGAGAATAGCTGCTAAATATGGGAGTCAGAATTTCACTGTACTTACATTTTATTGATACATGTTAGGCCTTTGGCAGAATTAAACATGTAGACTCATGTTTGAAATGGTTTGATAAAAGTTGTCACAAAGTACTGCTGATAATTAGAATACTAATCCTTGCCCTTACCAATCAGATAAATGAGGCAATGTTTTTTTCCACCTGATTTTATTCAATAATCAGGTGCTATGGTGGAATTTTGCCTCCCACATTGTTTGATGTGTATATGGATGAAAAATCTCAGCCACCTGATGGGTGTGAAAAGAGGTGAGTCATTTGAAACTCTGTTATCAAACATCTTATTTATGCAGATTAAATGCCATTTTCATCGTTTCCTCCCTATTACGCAAAGGGTGAGACAAACCGTGAATGGCAGCACAATCTTTCACAGCATTCATTATTCAGTTTACCAGCAATTTCAAATCACCCAAAAATAAAGCCATGTAAATCATTATTTCTGCGCAATTTTTCTCTTTGGCCCTCTTTATTCTTAACTTGATTTTATTTGTAATGTTGTTGTCTAATATTGTTTTTTATTGTATTCTCAAAATGATTTGGGAGTCTGATCTTTTCTTATGATGTTGAACTCAGCAAGGGTGGTGATAGGTAATAATATCTTTACTTTCTTTTATGTGCTGGGTCAGACTCTTGGAGCACTCACAAAAACAAAACAAAACAAAAAGAAAATTGGGAAAAAAAAAATGGTTGGAAAGGTTTGTTAAACTTACATGAATTAACATGAATTAGCCAAGACATTCAATACATCAGATACACCTGACATTAAAAGTGCTGTCTATCAGTGGTGGAGAGGCTGCTGCCTCAGCATCCCAGATGGCAGAGTGCCAGTCAGTAATTGTGGCTTCTGGAATTCCTACATGTGAGATGCTTTGAAGATATTTGCTGACAATTTTACATGTCATTTTAATGAAACACGGCACGATAGCAGCTTCGAAGTGGTGCTTCCAAACTTAGCGGGTCTCAGCAAACAGCTATCCTGCATACGAACAACCTTTGAATGGATTCAATATGTTCCACTTTCCTCCCCTGAAAAGTTTTTGTCTTTTAACTCTAATAATATTCATCCATTATCTATGCTGCTTTTATTGTACACAGGGTCACTAAATCTTTAATTCACACATCTGAGTAATTTAGGGTCCCCCAATGAACCTGCTGCATGTTTTGGATTGTGGATAGACACCAGAGGAAACCGAAACAGGCATGAGAAGAACTTGTAAACTACACATAGAAATAGATAGAAAGATAGATATAGATAGATTACTTAATTAATCTCCAGGGGGAAATTAAGAAAAAATTAGAAAAGGAAAAAAAAATTCAATACAAAAATACAATAAGAAAAATTTTAAAAGAAAAAAAAAGAAAGGCCTTCCGCATTGGGATCGAGCTTGGGGGCCTTCTTGTGAAGTGAAAGCCTCACCCTCAGTGCTTCTGTGCCGCCTAATTATA
The DNA here is from genome assembly GCA_901007705.1 of Fistularia tabacaria. Taxonomy (NCBI): domain Eukaryota; kingdom Metazoa; phylum Chordata; class Actinopteri; order Syngnathiformes; family Fistulariidae; genus Fistularia; species Fistularia tabacaria. Next base: position 79,335 of record CAAKHD010013926.1, read on the forward strand.
AAATTGAAATTTATTTTACAACATACTTGATATTTTAGGTTTTACTGCCATGGATTTACCAAGATGGTAAAATCTGTTAAATCACGAGTTGACAGTTCTCAATGGACTGCATTTTTTAGAGTAAGGGAAACAAAAATGGTTAAAATAGTAAATGGACTGTTTGCTTGTCGCTTTTGCTGGAACTTTCATTATTAATGCGTGTACATGTGCAAGAAAAAAGATTGAGCTTCTTGTACTTGTTTTGTGCTTTGATGACAATTTGCGTCACTGGAGGAAGATGATTTGCATTCCTGTCATTGCAGTGAAACTATTTACAATTTTTGAAACATTTACTTCCAAAGAATAATTACAAATGTTAATGTTGTTTTTTGCTTTTTGAAAAAAAGAGTTAATTCCAAGGTTTGATGGAACAAATGATGCATTTCATTTTGGGTTTTCTCTCACGACAATTATAAAATGAATTAAGAGAAAAAACTGGAACATTGATATATGACATGAATGCATAATCCATTTTTTTTCACACACTAGGGTTTCTGTAATCGAACTGTAGCTCAAACCATGCAATTGAAAATTCATGTTCAAGATACAATATCAGTCAAATGAAGCCCAAATTCTCAAAGTTCTTGTTTTCAAAGCAGCAGAAGGTGTGTTTATGATTCCGCGAGCCAAGCATTTCTTGAAGTTAAGATGAAGCATCTTGTTTCCCAAACATAGCAAATATCTCAAATGTAAATTTTGAAATCCTCAGACATGAGAGGGGCTGTTAAACATCAGCCATTAGCTAAATGTTCAGTACAGTTCTTTGTATTAAGATTTAAAATACAAAGATGAAGTGGTTTAAATAAATTGAGTAAAAGTTAAGAGTTTTGCCTCAACCGAGTGCATGGTTTTGGGTTGCAAAGAAACTTTGCGATTTAATCTTTCCAATGCTCTGATATGACAAATTTGGGAGAAAGTCTGCTTTTTTCCACTATTGACAAACATAGCTAATTTATTGATACTTTCTTGCAATTTTTGACATTATATCGTTTTATTTTTATACTAATAAAGTGCTAATATTATTTTATTTTCTTAATATCTTTTTTTTGTTGTCATTCCTAAAAATCAGTTTTGAAATTTGGAGCTATGATTGTCATAATTGCTGATGTCATGTTTTCTTTTCATTTCCTTTCACCTCAATCATCTGCCTCTTCCTTCCTCATTAAGACCCACCAATGAAGTCTCAGTCTTTTGGAACTCTAGCTTGTGTGTATGTGTGTGTGTGCGTGTGTGCGTGTGTGTGTGTGTGTGTGTGTGTATGTGTCCACCCCACTGCAAGAGAAAGTGAATTACCACAGAGTAGATTTGGATAATGAGGACCCATTATCATTTTTAACATGTCACTCCAAACACACTGCAAAGATTAACCAACCAGTTTAGAGATATTGTTTATTTCAAGGACGAAAAAAATGACATTGTACAATACAAGTGTTATGTTTAATCAATGTTCTTGTGCAATAAAAAATATTCAGCATAGTGTCTTTCTGGCTATGAGAACAACATAGGAGAACATCAAATTGATATTATGCAGACATTTTGAGGGAAATGTTGTTATTATTATGTTATTACTGTGGCTCTGCAAACAAAAAGGGCGCGTCTCTCAGCGGTTGATACGTCCTTAAGAAAAGGGCCCGACACAGATACAACTGTTAAAGAGGAACATTGACACCTTTTTTGTCCGGAATGGCACTCACTGATTTTATTTTTATTGATGAGTGGATAATTTTGTCCAATCCATTCATTAGAATTAAATATCATTTCTCAGTCCACATACTTCCCCTATGAATGAGAACGATGGAGGATATGTTGTAATAAACTACGTGGTATACAGAACTTTTCCTTTTTTAGATTTACAAACTGCTTTTCTGATCCAGCATACAATTTGACAATTTAAATGTTTGTGTCCTTCTATGATTAATTTCCTTTCAATCACTTGGCTAAACTGTTTTAAAGGCGACACATTTGGGATCTGCTTTGATGGTTTCTTGCTAAGCAGAGTCTCATACAAATTGGATGGTATTGCCTGCACTCAGGTTGGTGCTTTCTGCTCGATCTAAAGTATTCAGTTAGCAGTGATCGTCCCCTGCTCCACAGTGCCAGGGGGGGTCACATGCTGTCCACGATAGTTTCTACAAGCATTCCTATATCTTAATTGTTATTTTGTTGATTGTGACACCATTATGCACGAAGTACAATAAAAAAATCTATCTCAAGGGTCATGATTATTTGTTTTTTAACATTTTTTCAATAATGAATGACCATGATATTGTTGTTATAGTTTAGTTAAACACCATTAATGTAGTTAATGACTTTGATTCAATCTTTTCTGGCCAAATACAATAAGTTAGGGTTTGCTGTAGAAGAAACACAAACAAGACAATAATCTAAATTTTCATAATCAAATTAAGTCTGTGGAAGTATATTCTCTATATGATCATTTTATAAACATCTGCTAATCCTAAAACCTAAAGAGCAGGAAGTTTACTACCTTCGTACCTTCCTGAGAACTACTGACCTGCACTGGCAGTTGTAAACAAAGCTACTTGAGGACAAAGGTTAAAAGGAGCAATCCTATGGAACCACTATGTTCAGCAAACACTAGGGTTGTATGAGAGTATCTGCATTGTTACAAAATAAAACATGAACCTATGAATCAAAACTATAAAAATTATGATTATGATGCCAAGATTAAAAAAATCTCTCTCCTGAGTGTGACAAAAGAGATGTTTTTTGCAAATACTACTGATCCTGATGAAGTCAGCTGCGACTATAAGACATTTTGGAAGCAACTCTTGTATTGAGCCGTGCTACTATGTGCTCACACACCATGTAGTCTTTTTTGTAATACAATTTTTTTTTTAATTACTCTCATATCTGATGAAATGTAGTGTTTTGTGGATAAAAATCCATTAATTAGATCGCCTGGGGTATCAAGGGATATGTGTCCTTTAATGGGTATCATTCTGCCAGTCAGGACACAATTAACACTCAGATTTAACTATAAATGGCACCTTTCTTATCCATTTTTTAAATGTTTTTATTGTTATTATTGTTATTATTATATTTCCTTCACAATACAAATACCCCTTTTCTCCTCTAATGACTTCTAAATCGGCTTCCCTCCGGGCTTCCCGTCGTCATAAGTCACAGTGATACACTGATATCTCTTGGCAGTGGATGCAGGGGCCCTCAGTGGTGTGCTGCTTCAGTCTTGTGCTCCTTGGTGCCTCTTTGTATTATATCGCATGGTGCTTGAGTACGTCTCTATATCTGATTGCATCTCTCTCCCACCCAGTGTACGAGTGCCTGCCTTCCTCTCCTCTCTGGTTCCCCGAAAATGACGCCCTCAATCAGAATTCGAACGGCACCCAGGCTGATTTAGCTTCACTTCTGCCCTGTGTTCTCCATGCAAAATCACATCTGCGGTTTCTTCTCACGCTCCATTCGAACCAGCAAAGAGTCTTCAAAAATGCATGTTGTTGCTTTGTTTGAGCAGTTTTACTCTGAAAATTGTTTCTGCAATGAGTCTCCATTATGAGTCTCCATTTTTCCCCTCCTCATAAAAACCTAATTCAAACTGTCTCCATTCCTTCCTACTTTAAAAAAAAACATACTTGCCACAACCTCCTTCTGGGTTTCACTCTCCCAACTTTCTTCTTCCCTCCCTGTTGCAGCTGTCCAGTCAATGTCTCATGGCGTTCTTGCCAAATTTGTCACCTAGCTGCTGAATAAGGAGAGCCAGCTCTCCGGCGGCTTGTGACTTCTCCTCTAGAAGCTCATAACGGAGGCTGGAAATGTCCTGCTTGATCTCCTTCAGCTCACCTACAAGATACATATATTTTTTTAAGATTCTCAATATTTCCTACTTCAGAAAACATTCTGAAAAATAAAAACATTTTTTAGAATTAGTTATGGATACAAATTTACACTGCTCCAAATCCTCAGCCATCATTGCTCCGGAGAACTAACTGGTAACATTTGCCTAAAACAGCCATGCTATTGGAATGCATCTTTAAGAATGTATTTCATTTGCACATATAAGAAACATAACACAATTTTTAAAAAATCTTTGTGAAAAAAACAACTTTACCTTCATTGACTTCATCATTCTCTCTGTCCACCTGTGCCTTCAGCACATACCTCTTTATCAGGCGCTTCATGATCTTCTATGAGGGCATAGTGGAGGATTCATTAGAACAGGTTACTGTTATGTAACATTGCATCATGCATTTATCCAGTAAACAAGTATCTGACATGTATGTATATTTATATTTATATATATTCTTATATATATATATATATATATATATATATATATATATATATATATATATATATATATATATATTTTTTTTTTTTATCGATTTCCATTTGTTTAATCCTGTTATAATTGCTTGCCCAGTTATCTCCATAATATTTGAGCAAAGTCTTTTACATGGCTGGTTTTGGCTGGACTGTTATTCCTTGGAGTGACTAATCATCATAATCTTAAAAGCGCACTTTTTTAAATACAGTGAGACAAAGAAACTTTAATAGACTTATGCTTTGTCTATTAACCCTGAAACATGGGTGCTCATCAATACCACACACACAATTTGAACGAGCATTTTTGTTTTGTCTTTGTTATCGATTTCTCAGTTTTGTAGGCACATCTTTCTCCAAAGAAAAATAATCATTGTTTGTATGCTTCTACATACATATAAGATGGCACTTCTTATACCATCTTACACGTAGATTCATTTTCTACCATTCAGATGCTTGCTATTGACTCACTTTTATCAGTGTTGAATTTCCTGTGCTCTATGTTAGAGTGTATTGCTAGCACATTTACAGTGCTATTATGGGGTCAGGAAGGCGGCTGTTGTTTGAGCGGAAAAATGTCATCATAGGGTGATCAAGATTTGAAATTTAGGACACATGAATGTTCTACCTTTTGTCAGGGAATGAATTTCATCTGATGTATGCAGGTTGAAGTCCTGTTGCAGCTATTATCATCCCCACTGAAGTTTCCCAGAATAAGACAGAGTCTGTAGGGACCATCATGGAAGATGAAATCAAATAATAAGGATAATATGAAATAAGAAATAAAACAAGATCGAGACCTGGGATATAACTTGGAAAACAATTTGTTCATTTTGAATGTGTCCAAATTTAAACTCTAAAATGGAAAGCCACCTTAAAGAAATGTTTTTATTCCTTAAGCATGTTCTTATTTCAACTTGAATCTCTTTTTTTTTGTAGTACTGACTCTGGGATTGAAATGTTGCCAATCAAAGGCAACAACAGTATAGCTGACAAATGGTATTCAACTCTTAATGACCATTTTTGGGTCACTGATCACTAAATTACCAAATTGTTCATAGTGAAGCTTGGATAAGAAATGGAAAAAATACTGATTTTGTTTGTTTGCAAGCCCAAACACTTCTGAAAAATGCACAATGAAGAGTGTGAAGAAACTCAAACGGGCAATCGGTATTACTTATGTATGTCTGTAAATAAATGGCTTCGCTTGTGCAATCAACATAAGACTCCCAAGATTGTTTGTGTCTAAATTGCATCTAGACTAGGGGTCACAAACCCATGGCCTGATGGATGTCATTTTGTTCCCTAGGCCCGAGGGCAACAACTCAGCAAAACGTGGAGGCCGCACTAGCTAAAATTGAATGTCAAGTAGGGGGCCATGGGTTTGAGTCCCTTGATTTTGACTATATTTTGTATGTCTATGCATGCATGCAATATGGGGGAACTAACTACAATGATTGTTCCTTAAAGTGAAAATGAATAAACAGATGATGTGACCAAACTTAGTCTTATAGATTTAATTGAGCAACCTTATCTCTAGTAATACCTAAAAGTTTTTATTTTCAAACAGTAGTCCTTTGTTTGGATAAGAGGTGCCATGGAAACATACTGCCTACATACTCCTGGATGTCAGAGTTGTTTTACGCTGTTATACTTTCAAATCAGATCAGCCAGTGTAGTAACTGAATTGCAGTGCTTTCTTCAAAGGAGCAAGACTTTGTGGCATTTAAGAGTCAACATACATTTTTAACTTTCACATTATAAGACTGTAGACAAAGGTTGCTGCCTGGCTGTTTTTAATAAATATTCATACAGTATTGCATTAACAGTAGTGCTTGCAGTTTGCGGGACATTGTTAAATGCAATGGAATTGGGTGAATGCAATCTCTAAAAAGGTCATCTTTCTTACTTTTTTGTACTTTGGAGTTATGTCAACAATTCACAAAATGAAACTCCATCAACATCAGTGGTAACATAAACCTAATTCCATAATCATAAATGTACATGGAAACTTCTGCAACTCCATATACATGTTGGCAAAAGCCTGATGTCCTATGCACATTCATTATTGGTTATTTTCAGAGTAAAGCAGGAACATGCTTCGTTGTGGTTGTGGGGTGACGGGTGGGGGTGTTGTTGTTGAACCCACAATACAGCATTTAGGTCTTGTTTTTTGCATGCTGCACTTTCCCTCTAGGATATTTCCAAGCAAAACCAGTCACTTATTTGATTTGTTTTCAAAAATAACAGTGCTTGTCAAAATAGTTTTGTTGGTCTCTGCTAAATATATATTGTTTATTGTATATTATTTCTTGTTCTTTTTTTGTTCAAGCTACTTAATGCATTTATAAACTCTCCGAAGTCCAAAACTGACATTGTATACATGCTCCTGCCACCCTCCGTGCCTCATGCCTTATGTCAGACTATAAATTGCCTGAGATTTTGACTTGGTTGCACTTTGCTGATTTGGAGATAAAGTCAGAGAAGCCAGACTTAGATGGTAAGGTCATGTACAGAGGAGGGATAGTGAATATATTGTTAGAAGGATGCTGGGATTGAAGCTGCCAGGCATGAGATCTAGAGGAAGACCACAAAGAAGATGTATGGATGTAGTGAAAGAAGGCATGAAGTTAGTTGGTGTGAGGGAAGAGGATACAGCGAATAGGGTTAAATGGAGGGGGTTGATTCACTGTGGTGATTCCTGAAGGGAAAAGCCGAAAGTAAAAACACTGGTGAGCGCTACTGTCAAAATATTTAAATGTCAATTCAGTCTCATCAAATTGAATCTGAAGACATTCCCTGCTTTCTATTTTTGAAGGAAGAACATGGACTCCTGCCACCTACTGGTATGGAGAGTTTTCTCCTCCAAATGCAGGCAGTTTGTTCCTGTTTGTTCCAGTGTAACACCAGGTGAAATTCATCAGTGCTACTTCTTTCATTGTGTCATCACCTGTTGACGCCTGATTTATAGCTTACAGCATAATGGGTATAATGATATTCTAAGACTGCCAATAATTTTGGTTTAATTATTTAATATTCATATAGATATATCCTCACCTATGACTTAATATCTAAGTTTGCTCAGACATTAAAAACTGAACTACTAATTCAGTAGTTAAATTTTCCAACACCTTAAAGAAGTAATATGGGGCTTTCTGGTTTGCATAAGGGATTTTTTCAGTTTGTTAGGAATGATTATTTCAGTGCACAAAATAGACTCCACAAGTCTCAATCGCAAATGCATTGTACCTGTAGCAATCGGAGAGGCAGGTAGAATGGTGACTCTCCTCCGCCTGACAGATATTCAACATAAACAAGGCTCACAGTCACACCAGTCTCGTGCTCCCATCAAAACAAACATGCTAGACCTGAGTGTGGACACATGGCATACATGGCTTAGTTCTCTCCATTGACCGCCTAATTCCCCCCTAACAACCACATAAAGGGACCTATTGACAGCCCTTCCTGAGCCCTGCTCACACATAAGTGACCCTCATTGTGAAAATATGTGTACCATCATTTGGGGCAAGCTGCAGTCTATTGCCTTTCCCTTAAATTTTTTTACTTTTGGCTGAAACTGCATTTTGCCCCTTTCCTGTCGTGATACTGTGAGTAAGGGCTTTTCCACCTTTCATGGTGGTTTGTAAACAAGGAAGTCACTAACACAGTGGATTGTGGAACATTGTAATTCAATGAACAAAATATGAATTAATGAAAAAAAAATTACAAAAACAAATTCTAACAGGTTGCTATTGTCAATGCAACGCACCCATTCCTTCCTCCCTCAGTAACCACAGGACTGTTTCATCTTTCTTGACCCACACTGAGGAGGGTCAAGTTCCACAGGTGGACCTGAAAATCTGATCATCCCATGTTTGACATGGCCACCTAATCCCTTTGAAATCAACTCTTGAGGTGGAACAAGAGACAACTGAAACCACTGTAACAGATAACCAGTGATGTAAACACTTTTCCGTCTTATTTATTGATGGATTTTTGAAGAGATTCATCTTCATACTCAACTCAAGGTTAACTGGGTAAAAAGGAACAGCTACTGTGTAGGAATCCCTGACAAAATTTGAGATCTGTCAAACATGTGTAAAGTGTGAGAAGCAGATGCAATGGTTGAAATAGCATCCGTTTCCAGAAACAGTGCATTACTGTATTGAAATAAGGAGAGATAACTGTCTAAAGCAACTTGATACCCAGAGGAGGTCTATTTTATGAAGATTTTTTTTCTTAATCCAACGAAAATGCATGAAGAGCCATAACTTTCTGCAATATTTTCTCCTTAGCGTGACAATGTCACCATGGAATATCACTGTGCTGAAAGGTTCAGTTATAGCTGAATGATAGTAAATCCTATGGTTATTAAACATTTAGTATAGTAATGGAGAGGAGAAAATACACTCCTAGAACTTATCATCGAGTCCTCATTCAGACAGGCAATCAGCGGGGTGAAAATTCAGATGACACATCAGGACAATTAATATGAACAACTTCTTACACAATGATTCACCCTTAGATGCTGTATGCATGAGATTACACAAACTCCTTAAAATCATTTTTTGAAAGAACACATTTAAATGATTAGATGAGAATACTCATAAATGCAAGGTAGCAATAAGCAATAGTAAAACTTTAATTCTGTATTTCTACATAAGAGGTTTTCTTTTAATTATTTCATTATTTTACAATACCACCCAAATATGTATCCATCCATCGTCTGCCACTTATCCTGCACTCAGGGTTGCAGGGGATACTGGAGCCTATCCCAGCTGTCATTGGGCAAGAGGCAGGGTACACCCTGGAGTGGTCGCCAGGCAATCACATATGCATTTAAAAAGTTAAGCAAAATATATCGCTTAAAGAAATTCTGTGCAAATAAAAGATCAACAAAAGTCCAAGTTTAAAAACAGAAGCATTACACATCTTACATAATAGTCCCCTCCCAACTGTATTCCCCCAGCAAACCAGACCTGCAGTGGAAATTAATATTTTAATCTCTCAGCCAGATTCAATGAACAGCCAACACTCACAGTGCAGCGGATAAATAAGTCATGAGCTGGAGGTTTGAATAACAACAGGGCTGTACAGTCAGTACTGACCACACATGCTGGGAGGAAGTGTACAACTCTGAATTTGGCACCAAATCTCAGTTGGGATGCTAATGACTGATGGCCAGTGATGTTTTTATAAATATCCAAAAGCTTCACATATACATGCAGTAAAACAAACTCCATGCATATGATATAATCTGTTTGATAAGTTAACTTGACCTTTAGAATCTTACACAATACATTTTTATTAACTTACCAGCACAAACATTGTACAGTTTCTTTCAAGATATAAAAAAAGGGGAGGGGTTCACGCCCACCTCACAACGGATAGCATGGTGTTGGCTGAGCTGAATCTGTTGAGGTTTAGACGCCACATAGTGGGCTGCTTGAACACTAACAACAACAACAACAACAACAACTCATACTGTGAGAGCATCTAGTGGAGTTTTATCCTCTGCGAAAGCTTTACTTCAAAAAAATTTAAATAACCCTCTAAAAGGAAAGAAAACTCATTTTTTTATTTGACAACTTTTTATTATTTGTTAAAATTCTTAAAAACATGAATACCAGGGGTTGTTTCTCTTCCAATCATGATCTTCTGGGTTATTGAGCGTTTGTCTACATCAATGCACAGCACTGTTAACAATATTAATGTTATAACTTTTTAGTCAGTTTCGAATTGACATTTCTTACATTAAGGTTTAGTATGTGCTTGCAGTTATTACTCATGTTATGAAAGATATTACATCATTTAAAAACCTGCCCCAGAAAACAAAAGATACAAGATTATAAAGACATTTGGTAAAATGTAGACAATAGTGCCATAATCATATTAAAATCAACCAGTGAAGGGGGGAGGGGGGAGGGGGCGGCACTGGAAGGGGGTTTCCCTCATGGCATAATATCAATAATACGAATTAAAAAAAAAACAAAACTTACAGATGTCAGAATGAATGAGTTTCATTACACAGTCATTTTACACATTGATATATGGCCAAACTTTATGACTAAGAATAATTTCTAAATTAGATTTTTCTAAGCTGTATACACCTCGACCCAGTAATTTATCTTTGTCTCTTTATGCAATAGAGATAGTTCAGCCACTGTAAATGCCAGTAAATGTTTAATGTCCACTTGAGTGTAAATTTATCATGGAACATTAGTTTATCTTTAACACCAGCCATGAGCTTGTATCTGGATGAAGTCCACACCACAGTAAATGAATTCTAATTAGCCAAACTCCCAAATTTAAAAAACTGAGTTTAAACTGAAGGGTGACAACAGATGATTTAAAGTGGAAAAGAAAAGCAAGAGTGCATTCAATTTGCAGAGCTATGATCAACATTAAAATTCCCGTGTGAGCACAGTCTGGGATCGTTCCCAGAACAATTCCTTTAAGTTGTGTGTGTGTATATATATATATATATATATATATAATAAAAAAAACAACAAATTGACCTGTGCTTTATCCCCGAATATAAACAACCCATGGCATATGGAACTAACTGCGTGTAATTGTATGACTATAAAGTGTGTTGGTGGTTGATGAGTCTGCCTTTTCCACCTTTTCAAAGTCTGTCCATTTCTTGTCTGTATGTTGCACTAGCATTTCTAATACTGCGGATTTCCCTGTAGTGTAAGGGGGTAGGGGAATAGTGGGGTTCCAGTCTAATGAGGAAGATTGTAGTTTGTGGTTTAAAAGGCCCCCAACTTGCCTTCTACAGGACATGTGTATACCTGAGTTAAATCCATGCATGGTCGTGGCACCACCATTTTTCAAAAATCACAAGGGATTATGGTCCAACTCTTACTGTTCCTCCAAGGCAAACAGTTCATTGTTCATATGGTCCTACAGTTCATTAATAGTTGAGGAGGCGCTCCCTTTCTGTACCAGCGGAGCGCTTGTTTGCAGAAAACACCTTTGCTCTATTTACTGAAGGACCTGTAAGAGTTGGTATATAAAGGACTTCATTTAGCATCAATGCTGTAAAGTATCTGTCTTTTTCCTCAAATGTGATACTCACCTATATAACTAAGTAGTACAGGGAGGAAGATGAGGCCATGCGTCGCCCCAAGAAGCACAATGGCCAGGTACATCCTGAAGTAGAAGACCTGGAAGATCTGTGACTTTGAGAGGGCCAGAATCAGGATACCTCCAAACTTTGTTAATGTGATCCCACTGAAAACCTGTAGAAAGGAACCAACCTGATTTAAGGAATAAATGACATAAGTTGGATGTAAAATGAGACCTGTATCAAAAATGATCAACACAGTAAACTATTTCAGCAGACATGCAACTCAAATTCTGCCAAAAAGAAAAGGCAAAACAAAAAAAGAAAGCAATTTCAAACCAATCAATAATATTATGAAACCTATAAAAAACAAAAATGCCTCTAGTGCAGGGGTCGGCAACCCAAAATGTTCAAAGAGCCATATTGGACCAAAAAAAACCAAACAAAAAAATCAGTCTGGAGCTGCAAAAAATTAAAAGCCTTATATGAAGGCAACAAAAGCTTTAAGTATATATTAGCTATGTTAGCCTACTATCAGAATGACTAAGTAGTTTGTTTTTGAAGTCTGAAAATAGGTGCTCTGATATTTTGATGAATGAATCCTTCATGTAATCACCATCCGTGAACTGTTTTCCATGCTTTATTATATCTCTGGTTGAAACAAAACTTGCAGCCGTAGTGGAGTTTGGAGATGCAATCCACTTCTTAAATGTACTTTTGCGCTCCTAATTTCTCCAGAAGTACTGCAATCGCACTTTTTCTCTCAATGGCTGCAAATTTAGCATGCCTTCCCTGGAAACAACAACAAATTACTCTTTGTTGTTCGACAACTTTTCATTACAAAATAAACATGCAGGCAATCCTTCTGCAATTGCAATGAAAGTAAATGATTCGGTCCATTCTCCATTGAATCCTCTGTTCTCATCAGCTATCTTTCTCTTTCCCTTTGGGATCCATGGCAATTGACACACCTGCCAGTTTGTTTACAACAGCCATCTGCCTGGCAAGGGGCCGCACTGAGACATGTGTCGCAGACTATGACGCAAATCTTCGTTGACAGTAACGATGAAATGTAAATATTTATAATCACATTTTTACAGCATTGGAAAACATCAAGAATGTTTGTCGTTCTACAGAAACCATATTAAAACAACCCCCCCCCCTCCATTTTCATACAATTTTTGAAGAGGCTCCAGGGAGCCGCGAGGATTGCGCTAAAGAGCCGCTTGAGCTGCAGGTTGCTAGTGAGTCTGCTGAGGTGAAGTTAGACTTACAGAACTGCCCATGTGAGCCAGGGCCTCCTCAGCTCGCTCCACTCTGTTCTTCTTTACACTGATGGAAAAAGCCCTTACAATATGACTGCAGAACTCCACAGATATACCACATGCCTACAACAAACCATGAGAAACATCTCTGTCACCAAAACGTGGAAATACTGTGGGGGAAGTCAAACTTTTAGTAGTTTCTTTGTTGTTTTTGAAACACCATGGATACAAATAGGAACAAGGGTTTTATATAGTGCATGACATTTTTGGTGTGAATGAATATTGCATTATTATATTCGGGGACATTACAGTACTACTGGAGTCCATTAGACCAAATAATTGGCAAGATGAGGCTACCCATCAGATGGCAAACAGTTCAGTTTTGAGATCAAATCTATGTAACAAGTGTCAAAAAATGCGTCTGGTTATTGAGTAGCACCAGCTATTGCTTTCATAATCAATGGATGTTTAAAATTTGTCAAAAATAGATTTCAGGTGATTAGACATCAGACTCTGGTCATTTCACTCATACTTAATGACAAATTTACTGGTCATGAATCTTGACTTTTAAAATGATAATAGAATCTTAACTTTTTATGTGAGAGCACACTAGTTTCACATTATTCATATCACCAAGCTTTACTCTTAATGGGCTTTCACAAACTGTATAATCTGGAGAGAAACTTTTTTTCTTGCAAACTTCACTTTGATGCTGTTAATTTATATCAACATATTTTAATTTTCAGGCTTTTTTCAACAGTCTCAACATCCATTGTCTCGTAAAGCTTGTTAGCAAGGTACATAAGAACCTTTGTTCAGGAAACTTCTCAAATGAAGACAATTCAAATGTTATCATTTTAACAATTAACAAGAAATAACGAGAAATTTGTGTTTCATGCTTCTCACCATGACCAGGTTCACGAGGGACACTGCATTGAGGCTAATGTCCCAGAGCCACATGACCCCAAACACATTGACCAGGATCATGGCGATGGTGATAGTAACAATAACAGCTGACCACAGCTCAAAGCCTAGCAACACTGTAGTCACCACAAATATGGCCGACAAGGAAACACCCAAGTTCAGAGCTGTGTCCTTTGCGATGGACAAGTACTGCTCATAAAACACATAGAACACACTGCAAAGGAAGAATAAGGGTTTTAGTAAAATGTTTTCAAAGGAAGTAAAGCCATTATGTCTACAAAGCCATCTGTTCTATTCTAACAGTCAAAATGTTCAATCTTAAAATTTTGTTCTGTGGTTGTAAAATTACAATAAAGCTTCTATTCTATTCTAACAGCATATCCTTTCAGACATTTCAAGCTGTAAAATCAGCTTTTTCCCAATCTGCAAAGCAATTTTTTAATTATAAGAATGACACTAATAATAATGTAAAAATACTAATACTTCTACGTAATTATTAGTATTAAGTTATATAAGTAATTAGCATTTGAGCATTTGCCAACAACTGCCATAACTGAGGCAATGGTGGTTTTTGTGTTAATGAGGTCAAGGATGATCACTACAGATGGTCAATGCTGGCTGCATTTATAATGTATTCACAAGTATCACAAAAGAAAATCTAATCTGCAACATCTTAGAGAGGCAAGCTTTACATCACAATAATTATTATTTACAATATATTTTTGAATGGTTTGAGGATCACTGATTATATGAACTTACCTATAGGCAAACACCTTATGGCCCATGGACTGGCTAATATTGTGAGCAAGTATTCGAGCCATCTTCATAGCATTGATGAAGTCTGGGGATTCCTTCAGGATTGTGTGATATGTCATAAAGTACGTGGCTCCAACCACTGTCTTGTTAGGATACAGGTCAACTGCCGTTGAATAAGCTGCATGGCCACTAGAGGGGCAATAATACATTGTAAAAGGAAATGTTCAGGGAAATTAACTGCAACTAATGAGTAATGGAATTTCTTTGATAGCCTAGAGGTTAACATATTTTGACATCATGTAGAAAAATTACCCCTTTCCACATTTGACATTGGGATTGTCTGACAGGAACATGGGTAGAAACTGCATGAAGTCGTCTCCCACCGGCCTCTGTTTTCCACTCTGATTCATGGGCCGACAATGAACACAGGAGGGGTCTACCACTGGAAAACATATGCAGAAATAATCTATTGTGAGACACAAAACCCTACAAGACATTCCCATTCTTATTCTTTCAATTGTGTACAAAAGATGAATAATAGAAATTTAGCATTAAAAAAAGACTCCTACGGGTGCAAAGTACAAAGCAATAGTAGACATACAAACCCCGATTCCAATGAAGTTGGGATGTTGTACAAAACATAAATAAAAACAGAATACAATGATTTGTAAATCATTTTCAACTTATATTCAGTTTAATACACTCCAAAGACAATATATTTAATGTTCAAATTGATAAGTTATTGGTTTTTTTGAAAATATTCACTCATTTTGAATTAGACGCCTGCAACACATTCCAAAAAAGCTGGCATGGAGGCAACAAAAGACTAGGGAAGTTGAGGAATGCTTAAAAAAAAAAATCTTAAAAATATTGCACAGGTGAATTGAAAACAGGTTAGAAGGACTCCGTTGCTCATAAGCAAGGATGAAGCGAGGTTCACCCCTTTGTGAACAACTGCGTGAGCAAAGAGTCCAACAATTTAAGAATAACATTTCTCAACGTGCCATTGCAAGGAATTTAGTGATTTCATCATCTACGGTGCATAATACGGTCAAAAGATTCAGAGAATATGGAGAAATCTCTGTGTGCAAGCGTCAAGGCTGAAAACCAGTGTTGTATGCATGTGACCTTTGATCCCTCAGACATTTCTGCAATGAAAAACCTGCATCATTGGGATTTTTGAAGAACATATGCTGCCATCCAAGCAGTGTCTTTTTCGGGGACGTCCCTGATTATTTCAGCAAGATAATACCAAGCCACATACTGCACGCATTACAACAGCGCTGCTTTGTAGTAATAAAATGTGGGTACTAGACGGGCCTGCCTGCAGTCCAGACTTGTCTCCTATCCAGAGACCCTGGACTGTTGAGAAACTGAAGTTGTACATAAAGCAAGAATTGGAAAGAACTCCACTTACAAAGCTTAAACAATTAGTATCCTCAGTTGCAAAATGCTGACTGAGTGTTGTAAAAAGGAAAGGTGATGTAACACAGTGGTAAAAATGCCCCTGTCACAGCTTTTTTGGAATGTGTTGCAGGCATCATATTCAAAATGAGTAAATATTTGCTTTTATCAGTTTGAATGTGACATATCTTGTCTTTGTAGTGCATTCAACTGAATATTGGTTGAAAATGATTTGCAAGTTATTATATAGTTTTTTTTTTTATTTTACACAACATTCCAACTTCATTAGAATTGGGCTTTGTAATAGAAAAATGAAGGAACTTAACATTTGTCATCAATTGGTATTTCCTGAAATGGCATGTAATTGCAACACAGTCTTAATCAAATGACACAAGTGTGACATGGTGTTAAGTGAATTTAAAATGTACTATTTATTTTCCTAGACTTTTTCACTGTGTCTGGTCCCCCAAAAAACCTCTTAAACATTCTAACCTTACATTTAACCTGTTATCTTAGTATATCTACTGATATTCTCAATAATTATCTTAATTCATCTATGCCATGTTGTAAATAAGTGTCTACAGTTAACAGTGGACAACACATGAATTTTGACTCTACAAAAAAATGACAAGACTAAACAATTTAAAAGTAAATGCAGACTTTATTTGTTTGCCCCTGCTTTCTGAACAACAGCTCTGACATTTGTTTGACTGCCCTTTGCTTATGAAAATACCAGATAAATGTTGATATCAAATGGACAAAGGGTTGTGTGAAAAACTATCAAAGCATAATTAACAAAAGAAATGTACCTGAGGCATTACAGAAGTCTCCAGTTGATTTGTTGTAACGACAGCAGTTGGACTGAGGCTTCACCCAGTCAAAGTAATCATCCAGCCAGGAGGATGGAGTGAAGGCAATGGTTGTGCTAAAAGCCAATGGAACAGCAAAGCTTTTTTTTGTTTGTTTAAATGGCAGAAATAGTATCATTAAATTTGACTGGCTGTGGCATTAGGCTAACATTGTAATATAAGATGTGGGGATTACAAAAAACTGACACGTAAATTCAGAAAATTTGACCTCTGTGCATGAACACAATTATGTACTGGATTTCTTTTAATAAAGATAATCACTTTCCAAAAACTAGGTAGAAATGTTGTGCCTGCAGCTTAAAGTGAAGTGCCTTAGCTCTTAAGCTACTGAACACTTCTAACAAGGGTCACATCTGCAGTCATTTTGTTTTTTGTCAAGATTCAAGTTGGTGTGATGTGACCAACTTGTATGCCATAAGGGGGGAGGGGAGGGGGTTAGGTCTGGACGACTGCATTTTTGGTATCATGACTTCTCTAATGTCTAAATTCTGGTCTGGACTACTACATTTTTGTTATCAGGATTTCTCAAATGTTCCATAATACAACAAAACATTTTACTCAAGTATTACCTCAAGGTCAACTTTGAATCTAATATTTGACTTCCTACTTCACAATCTTTGCCGGACAGATATGCTTAGGTTAATTTTAGGATAATTCCCTTCCCTTTTATTTAAGACCATGTCACTCATGAAAATGTGCATCTATGGGAAAATTCACATCCTTCTTGATGACATAAATTATTTTCCACAGTGTGGTATTTTTACTTTTAATGAGATAAAGGACCTTAATAGTTTGCCCCACGTTGGTTAGACACTAGTTTAGAAACATCAATTTTCATCCATATGTTATTTAGAAAATATCCTTTCATAGAAAGAATTATCTTTCGAAGATAATTTCCAAAAGTTTCTTTTAATTTGATCTATTTTACTTTTAATTTACAGAGAAAAATACTTTGCTCTGGAACCATGCATCTTGGACTTACTAGTTACTGATGAGTGAGGCTGTGTAAACCTGCTGGACCAGGGAGTTGTTGTTGCAGCCCACCCCTCCACACACGGCATTCTGATCCACAGGGTTACTGTAGTTGAGACCGTCCTCTACCACAAAGTAGACAGGAGCTCCAGTGTGGAGATATTTGCTTAAGTTTTTGAAGTATTCCAACACATAAGAATCCTGTATTAGACAACAGATTAGATTGGACAGATTAAACAACGGATTGTCAGCATAGATATGCATAAGTTGAAGAAGGCAGTTGTGGGAGCATGATGTACGTCCAGGCACTTATGATTTCACAAGATCAGATAAACAAGAAATGCTCTTGACTATTTTACATGTGGAGTACTATTTTAAACTCTGCTATCATCTGAGCAGGAAGCCAGTAGAGCATGGACAATACCTGAGTAATGTGTTCAAATTTACTTGCTCTGTTCAGAACACATGCTGCATCAATCTGAGAAATTTGCAGGCCTTGGATACTCCTCTTTTGGTAACCAAGATAAAAGGGCATAACAACAATGTAATTGTGATGTAACAAGTGCATGGATGGTTCTCTGTGTCCTCTAATGACAAAGCAGATGTAACATCAGCAATGTTTCTAAGCTGTGAAAAGTTGACTTTCCACTTTAATATGACGAGAGAGCATCCTGTCAAAGAACATACCAAGTTTCCTAACTCTGTAACTGAAGTGAGTAATACTGTTAGTTACAAAAACGACTTAACCTCCCTGGTCCAATAATTATCTGTTCTATCTTGGCTTAGAGCAGGAGCAAAAAAAGCAGAGAACCAAATCTTAACAGCAAAAAGACAGGTAGCACATTTATATGAATCCAGTTAGTCCAAGTTTAATGTCATATGCTCATTCCTGAACCTATCTTTTCGTTTCAGTCCCAAAGACCTCAACATTTCATCTTTGCTACCTCCAGCTCTGCCTCCTGTCTTTTTCGGTGCCACTGTCTCTAAACCATACATCGCTGGTCTCACCTGTCTTATACACCTTTTGTTGTTTTTTTTCCTGCTGACAGTTTTTTTTTTTTTAAATCACACATGACACTTTTCTCAACACGTTCAAACCTGGTTTCATACTTTTCTTCAACTCTTTTGTACACTCTCTGTTGCTTTGGAATTTTGTCCCTTGTTATCTAAAAATCTCATATTTGTACACAAATGTAATTCTTGTCAAAATATCCTTCTCATGGTAACTGGACTTGACTTTATTCCCTTGAAGATGTTTCACCTCTCATCCGAGAGGCTTCTTAAGTTTGGATATTAAGTTGAAACACAGGTGGTTTCTGTTGTCAGGGGGTTGTCAGTAGAGAACCTCTATGCGTATTTATTCTGTGTTTTTGTAGCTAACCGGCATTTCTCTCATTTCCAGGGCATACGTCGACCTCTCTAGATTTTCCTCCACCTGCCCCCTGCTCTCACTACATCATCTGCAAACATAGTCCACTGAGATTCCTGTCTAACCTTATATGTCAGCATGTCCATCACCATAGCAAACAGAAGGGGGCTCAGAGCTGATCCTTGATGCAGGCCCCCCTTCATCTCGAATTCCCATCACACCTCACAAGGGTCTTACTGCCTTCATACATGTCCTGCACCATTATAATGTACTTTTCTGCCTCATATAAAACAAAGACTCCTCCAATGGCACACTGTCATATTCTTTTTCTAGATCTGCAAAGGCACAATGCAGCTCCCTCTGACATTCCCTGTACCTCTAGATCAACATTCTTAAAGTTAATACACTGCATATGTTGTGTTTATTTTTGGCATGGCATGATCCTGCAAATGCCCACTTCTATTCCTTAAGCGGGACAAACTATAAGATTTTTTTTCCCATTTTACCCACCCTGGGTCATGTTTTAGCCAACTCTGGACATAATCTGGCAGTGTGTATGCTGCTTACTAATCCAACAGCAAATCCATGCTGCTAACAGCCAATGAAAATGAGTAGGCAAAACACAGGAAACAATATCAGAAGAAGACAGGAATCAGCAGCGATATCAAAGCAACAATGGTGAATAGTGACAGCAGGAGAGAGTCAACAAAGCAAAACCGGGCTTGATATGCACAAGCAATAGCAATAGTGAGGCAAATGTCGTCCATTTTTCTTTATCCTCTATACTGTGGGTCATGTAGACATTGTTCCTCAAGTTTTGCAAGTGTTGAGTTGCCCTCAGTTTGTTTGTAAAATCATGTAGTATGTGACCCCTCATTTGCAGTCGTTAAATGTGTGATCCCCAGTCTTTCAATCGCCGTTAAAAAGAATGAAACCTGTTCGTTAGGGAGTCCTCAAAGTCTTCAAAATTGGTAACAACTGTGAGAGCTGTGTAGTGTATCCCCAGCTAGTCCAGCTTCCACTACTCTTTACCATACCTTCATTGTATGGCTCATCAACTTTATTACTCTGAAGTTGCCACAACTCTACACGTCTACCTTGTTCTTAAAAACTCTAAGCTCTTGTTGAAACATCTTGTCAAAATCTCTGCCACCTCTCCTAGACAGTTCAATATCGCCACAGATATACAATAAGGGCCTATGGTCTCTCCACTCTTCACCTCTTCAGTGCCCTCCTCACTTCCGTTTTACTCATCTTTGCTACTTCATGGTCTACAATGGTCACCTCCTATACTTTTTGTTCTTTCATCTTCCTCATTTATCAACTTCATTATAGTAATCTTTCAATCTTCCCATCACACTTCCAACACCTGTCAATACATGTCCCTCTCTATCCTTAAATCACCCATATCCTGCTGCACATCATTCCCATCTCTATCTCTCTCCTTTGCCAACCTGTATAAATCGCAGGCATTCAAGTCATGCAGGTTCATGGGTCTGCCTCTGCCACCTCTACCATCACATTGTGCTGCATCTCTGTAGACCTATTCTTTACTTCTATTTGCTTCAATCCCCTCAATGTCTTGCTTCTTCTTTGCTAAACTTTCTCTGTATATACATGACTTTATACATATGACTGTCATTGTCATTAGTCCAGTGAAACAAACATGCTCATCAATCAGCATATTATTCATACTCAATGAATAAATGGAAAATAAATAAATAAATAGAAACATAATAAATAAAAATAAAAACATTTATCATCATAGCAGCGCTCAATCAGCCAGGTAGCTAGTTTTAATAGATACTCCTGTACTTCCGACTTCCACCACATATCCAATTACCTTCCAAATGACAAAGTACTCCCCTACCTGTCTTGCTAATCACATGAGCTGCAGTTGTCAAGTCACTTAAAAGCACCTCCTGACCATCCAGAGCCCATCTCAACTCCTCCCTGAAAATGCACTTCTATTTTCAGGCCTCATCCACTTTGTCCTTTGCCCTGTCTTCATCCTATTAATTTTCCTTGCCATAAGATTCATCACACACCACCATCCTATGCCATTTTGCTAAGCTCTCATCCACCACTGATTTACCTTCACTGATCTACATCAGATAACATTGTCTATACAAGATGCAGCCCTGTGTGCTCCTTCCTCTGTTCTTATAATTTACCCTATGTTCTTCTGCCTCCACCAAAACTACCCATGACTTTAGTTCAGTCAGTATGTTACTGATTCTATGAAGGTATTCAACCCTGTATACATTAGTGAGCATGGCAAAAAACTTACATCAGGCATGGAGAGTTTCTGGTCCAGTCCAATTTCTACTTTATTCATCACTGCAATACTAAAGGACAGCATTCCCACAAACACAGCCACCTGAAAACAGATAGAAGATTTATAGGAAATATTACTTTTACAACATATCGTGATCATTATGAAGAATTCAGAGGAAAGAAGGCTTATAGTCAACACGACAGAGTAAGATGCAACTAACAAGACAAGGGCATCTGAAGTACTTACTACGATTGGTCGCACCACTTCTTGATGGATGAAAGGGGCATAGACTTTCTTAAAAAAACGGAAGAGGATACTGTCGGTCTTTGTTTCCTGACCTTCTGGCAGCTTCATACAGCAAACGATGTCAAAACGATTGACCTTTTAAAAAGAATATCCCTTAGTGTATATTCCAAACCATGTCATGCATAGGAGGCACAAACAATGGGGGTATTAAGACTGCAATTGTT
This sequence comes from Fistularia tabacaria, assembly GCA_901007705.1. Lineage (NCBI taxonomy): Eukaryota > Metazoa > Chordata > Actinopteri > Syngnathiformes > Fistulariidae > Fistularia > Fistularia tabacaria. Next base: position 101,055 of record CAAKHD010013926.1, read on the forward strand.
CCTTTAAAGTGAATAACCTGAGACCTCTTGTTTAAAGGTTCATTAAAAGTATTCCCAGTATTTCACTCAGTCTCACCTCTTGTCTCCTCAAGTCCAAGCCAAGCAAGCTGACAAAGCAACTGATCTGCAACAGGAAATCAATAAAAACAGCCAAACCAGCAAACAAAGAAAATGTCCTCACTGCCGGCATATTGGACAGTGCCCCTGCAGAGGAAAAAAAGTCAATAGTCCTATCAGCATGTGACTCACTGCAAAACTATGGCCCTTTTGGGAGCAACTATGTCTTGATAGATAGCTTTCTTGACTAATGTTGGTACATCATTGAGAAAACATATTTCATATCAGTACAAAAAAGCCTTTATTTTTTAAATGTTTCTATTTTACCCAGGAAGAAGGCCAGCATCTCAGAGAATGAGGAGAGGAACATGCTGGGGGCAACTTCGCCAAGAATACGACCAATCTGCTGGTGAAGTTCTTCTTGAGGCAATCGCTCATCTCTCTAATAGAAAGTTTAAAATGAAGAGGTTTGATTGGTTCCTGTATGAAAAAAAAGTTCACTTTTGCTATGTGATAATATACAATTTCAATTGGCTGAATGGTTGAGAAAAGTACCTGGTATGTTTGTACTATGATAAATATGTTGTCCACTCCAACAGCCAGAACAAGAAAGGGGATGACCTCAATCACGATGAGTGTGAGTGGGATACCAACATAGCTGAAAATTCCCAGTGAGGAAGCCACAGAGCTCAGCACAATTAGAATGCCTGATATACCCAGAGAAATTTTAGAGTCCACCTGAAAGACAAAAGAGTGGATTACCAAACCGTACTAAGCTGCTCCCTTCTAAATGTATAACCATAAGTTGATTCAGACTTTTACAAAGTGTGGTAAAATGTTTGAAATGTCTGTCTTGAGAACAACAATCATTTACAGTGGGCATGTATGTGTTTCTAAGTTAATGCGCCGGTTTCTTCTGGGTAAGGAGGCTAGGTAAATACCTCAACTCATACTTCCTGATTAGGTCATCTAAAAATTACACGTAAAAAACAAACAAACAAACAAACAAAAAAAAAAAAACACTCATGCTAGTTTACAGAAGGTAGTATAAATACAGTAGAATCAGCTTTTATAAAGCCTTAAATAAGGGGAATCCTACAACCTCCTTTACTATGTGGTGATCTCCAAGATCTATTTAAGATCTGGGATATGTGAATTGATTGCACACGCATAAAAACAACTGGGCTTCAGTCTGCAAGGCTATTGTAAACATTACTTTAAATGGTGACTTAACTGTTTCCAGCCAATAAGTGTTATGAGGTGTCTTAGGTTTTTGACTGTGCAAGGGGAAAAAAAAAAATCTATTTCTAGATTTTTACACACAAACTGTTTTATTTATCATTATGCAATTACATTTGTCAACAGAAATATAAGAGTCTGTTAAAAGAAATTTTCTTCTTTTGAGTTATCGATTCTATCAATTCAGATAAGTTAAGCCCATTTTCCAATATAGGGCACAGACTTTATGGGCAAATGGTGTAAGTTCACCAGGAGCTACAAGTGGAACAGATCACCCATTTTATTGGTTGAGTGACAAATTGTTGAATGTGTTGTATCAAATTATTTCAGCAAATGCTTAAATAATACCCTGAAAACTGAATTTTAATGCAAACAACTATTGTAGGGATGCATTTTCCTGGCAAACCAAATAAACACAAGTTGAAGGATATGATGGAAACAAGTCGGACTTAGCTTCATACCATGACTCTCCTGAAGCTGTGGATGTGACCCAAGGCCAGGGAGATATAGATGAACATGATAGCATAGCTGATGACTATAGTCCTGATGTCACTGTTGCTCTCTCTGTCAATTTCATCTTCAACACTCCTCTCTGTACTGAAGGCTACTGTCAGGTTGGGATTTTTATAGGTTTTCATGTAGTTGATGAATCTGAATTATACACACAAAAACAGAATGCGAAGAGGTATACCATAAGCAGTTTACAATATTTTTTATCAGAGCCCAGTATAATTAATCTGAGAAAGAAGCTCGATGTCTCACTCTTTCTCCCATGCCCGAGCTTTTCCCAGCCTGACAGAGTCGTTCAGGTAGTTGTTAAGAGGAAACGTGATCACTAGAGCTGTTGCGTTGTTGTAGTTGGTGTCTGTGGTGTCAATAACAACAATCAAACAGGGCACATTTAATCTACATTAAACAACTAAAACAAGCAGCAACAATTACATGCATCATAGAATGGGCAAAGAATAAGGTCAATGGCTAATTTTTGACAGAAAGGGAACTGAAGTACTTCATGGCACTGAAAAATTATAGGTTTGTAGCTGTGAACCATGTGAAGCTTTTCTTCACATGGTTCACAGCTACAAACCTATAATTTTCATGGTAAATTGCAATATTAAAAGTTGAGCTTAAAATGTGTTTTCCTTCAAGTTAGATATATATTCACACCAAAGCTTTGCTGAGAACCAGAGAAATATCGATAGGTTACTGTTCTGACTACATTTTCTCAATTATATTCAAACATTTAACATGCAGCTAAAAATGTGAGTCAAAGCTGGTACAGTACATATAACTAAAAAGGCTTTTTACTGCGGCCCATATATTGCTGCTGGAGCAAAGGGCAAAGTTTCAGGTTTTATAGTAAAAGCTTTAAATTTATGGGCCAAGGGGAGTGTGCAGAAGATCACTAACCAGTACAATGAAGATTCTGCATACTTATTCTAGATAGATTACATTACCTTAGAATGTTTTTTTTCTGTGAAAAACCATCACTAGTTTCTGTTAAACATATAAATAGCTCACCATCATAACCTCCGAGTGCCAGCCAAGGGAAGACAGGGCCTCCAAAGGTGCCAAGGCAGGGATCATGGAGGAGAGTGGTGTCGTTGAGGGACGCTGGTGCACTACAGTTAGAATATATACAGTATTTGGCCTGATCATTCAATCATCTAACCATCATCATTGGTGGTTAAAGGCAGTCTGTTACACATGACAAGAACTAACTCAAGACAAGCAATGAGGATATAAATGCTGTTTCTAGAAGGCACCCCTGTCTCTGGAAGTTTTGATTAAATTCAGATATCACATGGAAGCAGCTCTTTAATTCCTACTGCAAGTACTGCAAATTGTAAAGCAACTATTCAGTGATTGACAGCGCTTTTTTTGGCTTGAGCGAAAAATGACATGCATGGCATCCTAATTGTGTATGCCAAGCTCTTGATAGCCATACAAAAATAAAAAGGGAAAGGAACTAAACCAGTTTGAAGACAAATCACCTGACACAGTAGAGGAAATGGCTGTGATAGTCAGCATAGGTAAAGAACTCATCTCCAATGCTATGGTCGAGTGCAGCATGGCTGTTTTGGAAGTAGTTGAGGACACTCAAGATGGTACAGTTGTCATTGTACGGTGCCAAAGGAGCCAAGCAAATGTCCTTCAGGGTAACATTTTGGCCTTCATATGTAGCGACTATGCTTTCAATATCAAGCTGGAGATCTAGGACCTAGTTGCGTGAGGTTAGAAAAATGAAAGACATGTAAAAACAAATTAAGCAGTTTCACAGGTGTTGAAACTCTTTAAAAGAAACATTTATCTTTCCTGGTGATTTTAACTTTGAATCAAGACACATGCAAAATTTTAGTGGTCCTAAACAAAGCAAAGCAGTTAATTCTGCTGAACGATTTTTTTCCCTAAAAAATGAGCCCACCTGATGCAGAATATCATTGTCCAAAATAGCACCAAATGGGACATCTGATCCTCCAAAGTATGGGGAGTAGATGAAAGTCTCATTGATGGGTGTAGTTATAATGAGCTGTGCAGTTCTGAAGAATGGTCCAAAGTGGGTGTCAAAGTAGTTTTTCTCCACTCGTGCCTGGCTGCTTGGCGCCGACCATAACTCAACAGGGTCAGTGGTAATACGCATAAAGAGAAGTCCCCCAGATGAGGCTGCAACAACTATGAGACTGCCCAGTATGACCAGACAGGGATAACGCACACAAAAGGAACCCCAGGTGCAAAAGAAGCTCCTAAGAGTATTTTCAAAGCGCTCGCCAAGCCTCTCACAGCATGATGCATTGACTGGAAAAAAAAAAAAGATTTGGTGTTAGTTTGCACTGTGTGACTATAAAAAAGCTATCCATTAGTAGACCTAAATTCCAAACACATTACAATTAATGACAGGATTTCAATTCTTGTCAACATCTTCTTGTCTTGGTAACTGGACTTAAATTTTTTCAACTTATGTTGGCTTGTGTTACACAAGCCATCATAACCTAGACCTGCCCACAAGCCTGACAGTTTAATTTGGAAAGTCCCCACAGGCCATTACAACTGAAGAAGCTTCTCGGATGAGGGGTGAAACATCTTCATGTGAAGAAATCCAAGTCCAGGTGCCACAAGAAGATTTTGACACGAATTTAACATGACCTGGATGACTGAGAATCTCCACAGATATGTATAGATTACAGACAGAAAACAGAACAATAGATTTACCTTGATCTGGGTCATCATTGTTAAGAGACAGGGGGTTATTGCTACCCAAAATGGGACCATACTCAGACATGATTCTGGTTTTCCTGAATACATATATAGAAACATGACAGTCAAATATTATCTCACAAGAACCAGACCCAAACAGGAAAACAAATCATACTTTGAAATACACAATTTCTTGGTAAGGAGAGGAAAGCCAAACGGAAAGCAAAAACTATTTACATGTGTATCAAGAAAAGAGTCATGCAGGTGAGGCCCCAAAGCTGCAGAAAGTCTACATTAATTTGAAAGATTTGTGTATGTGTGTCTGCCTGTCTGTTTGTTTGTCTAGGAGGGGTGACAGCATTGAGAAGGTGGATATAAACAGTGATCTGCATTTTGTGAGGAAAACTAGAAAAGGACAAGGGGATCCAATATAGTCAAAGCCCACACAGTCAATCTCAGTGCAATCTCAATGAAAATGTGAAACACTTACTGTTGAGAAGTGATGAAGAATAGTACTTTACCTGTAACACCAGGTTCCGAGCACAGAACCAATAAAGATAAGCAGGAAGGTGATATAGGAGATCCACATGATGACAGTCATAGCATCAACACCAAGGATTGTCCAGGGAGGAGGTATAGGAGGAGGCACAGGTTTGGGACCACAGGCCTTTGAGCAATCCTGACATGAGCATGGCCCTGAGCCATCCTCCAGACCTTCTGTGCAGTCATAGGTCTTGTTGTTCATGGGAGTGTAAAACAATACCGGGTCATCTGGAGTAAATAAACATTGTCAAATTTCATGTCTCATTTGTAGACAAAGACATTTTGTCTAAGTTCAACATAATTTAAGAGTTATTTTTTCTTGACTTAATGTATGTAACATATGTGAATGTGCAATTAAAAATATTTACCTGAAAATATTGGGTCAATAGGAAAAGGGGTTTGTCCATTGTTAATGTCAAACATGTACTGGATCCAGTTAGTTGCATTGCAGTCCTTTGCATCCTTCCCGCACAACAGTGATAAGGCCGGCACATTGCTAGAGGGTGCCTGTACGTCCTTGCAGGCATTGTACATGGCTGAAAAATTTTAAATGTTTACTTTGGGGCAAAGGACTTCCACTGATTAACTAAACTACATTGTTTAGTCTGCTCAAATATACAATAGTTATGCAAATGGTCATGAAAATAATTAATGACTGAGAGCACTGCCTGATATTCAAGAGAAAACTTTTCATTTTTTTAAGCATATTCATTCTTGGTTTGCAGCTATGACAACATGGAGTAACATTACAATTAACTCACCATTTGCAAATGTTTTTCCAATGTAATATTGAACCTCCAAAACACTGGAATTACTGGTCTTGGTAGCATTCATGAACTGACTCTGGTGGGGGCTGCATGTCAGCTCACAGAACAGATTAATCAAATTGTAGAAGCAAGCAGGACACCTGCACAAAGAATTATCCAAAAGCAAATGCTTAAATGTATTGAAAGGAAGGGAGCAAAAAAACAACTTGATAACGCTTGTGGAGAGGTTTTGGTCAAAAATAAAAGAAAAAATAATGCTGGGTTTGGCAAAGGATAATAATTTGTAATTTGTTAAGTGGATTGTGGGTGACAAATTAGTGAAACAAAGCACATACCGAGACAGAAACTGAAGGGGTAGCTGGAGACTCCCTTTAAGAGTTTGTAACTGGTCAATATTACAGCAAAGACTGTGGTTTCCATAGTCATATCCTGGACATAGCTCCTGCGTGTAACAGTGACATTGTTTGATGCACTAGATGTTTTTTTGGAAAGCTGGAATACAAAACTACATAATGTGTATTTTCTTTGAGCAAGAGCTGGTATCGCGGAATCAGGATATGTACCTTTAGTAGGTCTAAACCCTCCGATTGCAGTGCAATGGGTAGACCAGTATAGTGGCAATTGTACTTTTTTCCAGGCACCTTTTCAGACTCCTCACATTCACCATACCAGACACAGTGTTGGGCTTCAACCTGGTAAATTAAACAAGAAAAGGACAATAAAGTTTTGCACTGTGTTTTCACAACACATTCACTTAGTCTTTGTGTTATGTTATAGTGGTTAAGATACCATCATGAACCCCCCTAGAAGTATAAAAATACTCAAAACCATTCTAACCCACTAATTTTTCTGGTCAGTGATGTTGTTATATAGTATGTGTACCTACACTATTGTTTGATTATACCAACCTCTTGGCAAGTTTAATTCTTCTGTGTTTCTTTTGTCCTCTGGTCTGTATGGATACAAATAAACTTTTCACTTCTGCAAAAGCGTTTCCTTTTCAATGTGGTATGTGAAGGGAAAGCTTAATAATAAAAAGAAAGAAAAGCTGTTTGTTTAGTCATATCTCACCCTGTTAAATGGCCCACACAGTGGTCAGATTTCTATGGCAACTGCAAACAGCTTCGAAGCTTATTTTTTGGACTAGCAGGTACATAAAAGTTTTTCTACAACTCTTTGAGTAAAAGATTTCCCCAGCATTGTTTTCAAATTCAAAATATTTTAAAATTATTTTAACGCAGATATTTTTACATCTTTTGCATATGTCAAATTAATTCATCCGTCAATTCAGCAGCATTCCCTCACATGTTTTGGGAAGGAAGTTAATTCACTTACCCTAGAAACCATTTTATGAGTAAGCCTAGTGTCAGTCTCTAGCCTACTTCTGTCTTGTGCTGAGTTCATTGCTCCTCCAACATGCAAGTCAAGCATAGCACTACAACTGTACCAGTCTTTATCTTGTGTAAACTTGGATGACTAGGCCTTGCACTAATTTTGTTTGATGGCCAAGGGAGGTTTATTTTAGGCGTTTCATTACAAAATCAAAAATGTATTGATCCCTCTGAGGCCCCTCAAAACTGTCCTTAAAAGCCTTTGTCTTCCCATCCTTGTCTTTAGCTAATCAAAGTATTTAACTACATCTATAGCTGAGGTTTTGAAAGGGAGATTTTAAAAGGACAATGAAAACTTATCTAGAGAAGTCATGATTGATTAAGTTAAAACTTATTTTGCCATGGGTTCTAAGTTCTGTCGCTAAGCTCCTGAGCTCTGACCAAATTTCCTGATTAAAAGATGAAACAAAGGCTCGAGCTATGGAATAATTGATAAGGGAAGGCCATTATCTAAAACTGATTAAATCCAATCAGATGAATAAAGCAGAGCATCCTATTTAGAAATGTGTTATGTGTTAATTTACGTCATTTACATGTTATTTTTGAAAGAATACTTGTCTCTCAATCTTGCTATTAGGACAGGACTTTAATTTTGATTAATTAATAATTGAAGTCTTTTAGCCTCTCATCAAGGAGCCTAATTATGCTCCAACTGGCTTCTTCAGTTAGACTTTAAGAAACTTGAATGAGACACGAAACCATTTCAAAATGAACAAAAGAAACTAAACAAGTCCAGCTGCTCCAACAAGATAGTATGCCAGTACCATTATTCTTTCGACTTGTCTGGTACATCAGATGTACCAGACAAGTCGAAAAAATAGTAATGCCATTTGGACGGAGTAAAGAAGCAATTGAAACAAGTTTAATATTGTATATAAAAATTTGGTTCATTAATTCTTTAATGTGAATCTTTTCTTTCTGAGTAAGCACTTTTCATGGTATGTCTACCATGTTCAAATGTTTCCTTAACATCTCAAAGTTCGGTTCTTGGTAATCATTTCTGTCGTTAGCTTTCTTCACTGGAATGCAGAATTGTCTTTGGTTATTTATGAATAAGAAAACACCTTAACAGCAGCAATATTCCATTTCACAGTAGGTTACTATGACTTAAACGGCATTAACCATGACATTTTGTCATGGGGAATTCATATGGATTACAATGGCATCTAAAAGATACGCAAATCCAATTATTTTCGTTTGTTAAAGAAATTGCTTATTTTTACTCTGAGCGAGTCCGCCATGCACATTTAATATAACATTAATAACTACTTAATCGGAAATGACAAAATAATATATCAGGTCATTTTAGATCAGCCCAAAGATTAACTTGTCGAACTCTAATAACTTCTTTCCAGCTTCAAATATACCGCCTGCCCAATATACTGTCCCATTCACATTCAAAGACAATATCATGGCTAATGTTTGCCATTAATGTTACGACTATGATTTCCCATTCATCTTAATGGTCATTCGCAGATTACCTCTTTGCTATGGCCTTACAAATTCAAGTACGAAGCAACAGAATCATGACTACGAATAATGTCTAAAGATTCATGAACTGAACCGACATGAATCCTGTTACTAGCGTTAGCGGCTACGGATTAAAACTACCCTGCCCACCAAGCTGAGTCATGTGATTCAGTGAGGACGCCATTAGGTCTACTTACCCATCGCAAGTGTCTTTCCGACAGAAATAAAATGAGGGACAACAGGATGACCCCGCTTCTCACTGGTAAGAGTCCCATCACTCTTACTGAGAGGGTCGACACAAAATGACTAGCCGGTTGAATTTTCGCATTTCTTGTGGTAAGCTTTCTTCTTCGTTGGACTATTTGTTATGAGCGAAGAAATGTCTGCTCTTTATAACGCTGCCACAGGTGGTACTGATTAGTAACTACAAGTAGTTATAGCGTTCAACGTAAACCCTCTTTGAAGTTCCTTTTTTCCCTCAGTTTTCATTGCTGTCAAAGTTGTCTCTGAGTTCCACTCAATTTAAAAAAAAACCCAGTATTTTTCTATAATGATGCATTGCAACTAAGTGTCCATATTATATTTATAACACATATTTTGGAGAATTGGGTCAGATTTCCCAAAAGTCAAAATTCTATTAAAGCAGTCAGAATATTAATATTGAAGATAAAAAAATATTTATAGAAATATTTGTAGAAATACCAATCACTGTAGAACAGAACCAAAATTCTCAAGCCATACTGATTTAATCGTTTAACCAATAACTTTGATTTTTGCAAATTTTGGTGAGCAATTCAATCCAGACAAATATCGGGAATTAACCCATACTTTGGTATATTCAAAACTTAGTACATGGTTTACTCTGCGAGATGTTTAATTCTCGCGCTGAATTTACAATATGAAGCAAAAGCACAACAAAAAAAACAAAGATGACTGAAATCAATACTTGCAATAAATCCTAAACCAACGCCACACATTATATAATACGGCCATTTTTTAAATGAAATATTCTTTGTATGGATTCCCATCTTCAATTTTTTCTCTCATTACAATTTTTTTTGTAAATAATACGATGCAAACGTAAACTCTCCTGTTTACTTTCCTTGGACAGGATGAGGTTGACAGCCCAATGTTGTCAATAATTAAATTATGATTTTGATAATTTTATTGTATACACATACAATGGCAGGAGGCTCCCCCTAAAACTTCATCAAGTAACCTTTTATGTCATGCAAGTTGGGGTCATCATACACAAGACATGGCAATTGGCATCATCTAAAAAGGAACAGAAAAGTATTAGCAAAGATGTTCTATTTCAGCCGCTTATCGGCTGAAGGCAGTTATCTCATTGTGACTGATGTTCCTCTATAAACAAGATGAGTAGACTGAATGAATGAGTCAATCATGCTGGGTTCAACAGGAGTTGAGTGTCCTTCCTGTAAGTTAATTCATTCTCTACGCTGCCAAACTCGCACATACATTTTCAGCAGGTGTGCAGCCAATCCCAGCCAGCATTGGGTGAGAGGCAAGGGTTGCACTCTGTCAATTACAGAGTTAATTTTCTTTCTTCTTTTTTTTTTCCCCAAACTTGAACATGCCTAGCTAATAAAAGACAAAAATGAGCATCAAGTAAAGAAAACAACACATCCCAAATATAATTACACAGACAAGAGACTCAATGGTAAAAAAACACGTTTTATTTCATTTACTTTTCTGTCGAACAATCAGAGGAGTATGTGTATATTTGTGGATGATGTGAATAAACAGAATAAAGGTAGTATAAGTCATTTGTGACTATTTTTAAGTACATCGTAATGTAATCACTACTATCTGTACACGTACCTGTGTGCAGTCTGCAGGCTTACAATATGCTATATATATATATATATATATATATATATATATATATGCAATATATTCCCTTTTGAAGTAGAAAAATATTTTAAAAGTTAACAGTCTCAAGACTACACAACACTAGGATACTTATACTTTACTCAGTTTCAACCCCCTTCTGTATGTAACCCTGCTTAGGGTAGTTAGATACACTAGGTTACATACACCAGAAAACTCATACATTTTTGATTGAATGAAATAAAAGCAGTCTATAAAAACTTGTCATATCTACAAAGAAACAATACATTTATTTAGAGATCCCAACACACATAGCCCTACAGTTCGGAATTGTCAAAATTGTATTTTCCACAAAAATGGAAAAACACATATTTGTTGCGAGACGTTCACTGGAATGTTTTTAGAAGTGGTGGTTATGTAATGCTCTTTTTTATTTTCAAGTTTTTCAGTTTCTTTTTAAAGTTTCGCAAAAAATTCCCATCTACTTCTCAACTAATAGATTTCTGACATGATTTTGGTGCTCTCAGACTTGGTGCAAATTTTGTGATCTGTGGGAAGATATATCAACTAGGTGAAAATGTAATTATTTTACTTGCATCAAAAATCCTGGCTGGCAACCAGCAAGATGCCAATATCACTGCCATTTACTTGAATGGAGGTCAAGACACTCATATTAGGATGACATCTGCCAACAGTTTCATCTTGCATTCTGGTGAGGGCTGACAATACGATTGCTATTGTTGGTTTGAAGTTGAGTTGCTAAATAAAATGAACATTTCTAGTCCTCTAAACATTTGAATTTGAATGTTGTTACAACTTAACATTTTTTTATATCAACTCAACAAAAAAATTTCAGTAAAATGTATCTTCAGTCTGACATCTTTGCAATATTAAACAGATGCGTCTTTGACAATTAATACAGCCTGTTATTACAGAATATTCAACATTTGCTTAAAACTTAGCCAAACAATGCTGCTTGAATATCAATTAAGTCAAAAGGATATATAGCCATGAAAAATATGAATTTTTACATTGAGTACTACAGACAATATTAATGGTTGTTTGATTCTGTTGGTGCTCAAAGATCTTTATATATGTAGCATTTTTAAAAAAACAGTTGACATTTTCAATAAACAGTAAAAGCCGCAAAAAGGATAGGAGAATGGACTAAAGTGCCATTCTGACGGATACCTCAGACAATAGCTAAATAAATAAGCTGTACGATACAAATGTGTGGTGGGTTTTCAGTTTCAAAAATACACCTGGTTCTTTGCGTAGTATGCGACATGGAGGGTGACAGAGGAAGGTTTTCTGATCTTAGAGAGCAACAAATCTAATCTGTCATAGAACAGAAACAGTATTAAACTGTTTTGATTCATCTGCATCCTCCTTTAAACAGACTACACATTGCATGCTGTTTTCTCATTGACTCATCCATCAGGAAGAATGTCATCAGGCCTTAAAGACCCCTATAGCCATGATAGCATTTTAATCTTCGAGCTTTCCTTATTCTTCTTGAATTCCTCACAGACAAATAAGGCTTCACATAAGTGTCAGGTGAGTCCCTGTCACAGCTGTTGGTTGACCCTTTACGTTTCAACATTTCAATGCTGTTTAGGGAGCACTGTCGTATTTTGGCTTGAGTTGCCAGCTTCTATTCCTTGCAACAGAGATTTTTGCCTCTGACAGAAATGAGGGGGTTGACATTCTTTCAAAAACATAACCGCCCCATGCTTTGATCAAAGCATTTTGCACACAACATTTTAAGAGTTTTACCTTCAGAGACCTTCAGGAGAGATTTTCAGTTGCTGACATGGCTGCAACATTTAGAAGGACTTAATGAGCTATTCCAAGAAATCCTGCTTTGGTTATATGAAAAAAACTCATTGGAATGAGAAGGGTGCTGTGTGACTAGTGTGATTGCATGCAGAAAGACTTAGAGCTGCACAAAGTGTCACTGACTGTTCAAGACAAAGACATGGCATATACTTTGTGAAAATTGATGGTACCACTTAGATGTCATTTACCCAGCAAGACATGAATTCACTTTTTTAACAAATAGGAAAAATTCTTATTTCTTGTCTGCTTGGGGACACAGTCACTGAGTCATCAGTCTGGGCCCAGATACTCAGCATTCTCAGCTGCTGGAATTTGTCCATTGATGTGAGTCTTGAAGGTGGGAATGAAATCCTGTTGGTAATCTGGGTTGTCCATGCTACTTTGGGGCTGGCATATCTGGGCTTTGTGAATCTTGTCATTTGTGTCAGACAAAATTATAGTGGGGGATGGGAATTCGTTGAAGTATTGAGGTCCATTCGCAACATTCTTAAAGCAGTTAAGGTATTCGGTCTCTGTGTTGTCTGAACTGATGGTCGGGAGGAGCATGCGGGGGGGACCAGGGTGTTGGTATATGGGGTTCATCATATCGGAACTGCCATTCTGATTCATGTAGTCTGTGAGGAGACAGTTATGTTAGAAATAATAAATATGTAAAGCCACAGATGCATGCATGCACACACGCAGTCATCTTTAAAAAAAAAGCACACTAGATTTACAAACTAAATTTAGCTAATTTATATGAAAATTGTTGGGTATTGTCTGGGATTACAAAGTCAAGACTTGTAGGATAAAATTCACAAATTTATAGTAATTTAGAAATTAAGACCAGTTTGTTTAATCCCTGAGGACAATAACTAGGCTAATATAAGATTCTTTTACATCTTTATTCAGTTAAATTAAATGTTTTTGTCCTGAAACTTTTATTTGCTTTCATATCAATGTATTGTGATTTTCAACATATACTTTTTGCAATTTAAAATATCTGAAATGCTTAAATGTTACATCTGAATTCTATAACTAGATCTACTATCTACTACTATCTAAGAAAATATCTGGCTACTGAAGTAAAATAATTTCTGTAATCTCAAACTGTGAAATTACATTTTGGTGAGCCTTTTGTATCTGGTAGCTGCAAGTCAGTACATCCACTAGATGTCTCCCTTTCTCACTAAATCCACTTTGAAACAGCAGGGGAGAGCATATGCAAGACTCACTTGACTGGCAAACACTTTGAGCTACTAAGAGCTTTTGAAGTTGAATGGTACTTGCCTTGGGCTGGCTGGAAGGCCTCGTCTAGGAGTTTGTCTGTGGGGTCAGGGATATAGCGAAGAACCATGCTTCCATCTCGGCTTGGTGATACATTCTGCAGCAGAAAATGACAGTTTGTCAGCTGTCGTGTGAAAAAAGCAAGAAAGAAGAATACATTTTCCTCATGTGACTAAGACAGAATGGGTATTCCCTTACCCACAAGTCATTTCTGCTGTGGCATGTCCCAATGCTACTGTTCAGACTCTGCAATAAAATGTAATTTTTAATCAGAATAATAATACATTTTATTTAAGGCGCTTTACTCGACACTCAAGGACACCGTGCAGATATATACACAAAACACAAATTTAAAAGAAATAATAAAAATAAAAACAATTAAAGTGAAAAAGTTGTAAATTTAATCAATAAAAATGACAGACCAGTTGTGTCAGATTGAATAGGCTGCTTCAAACAGTTGTGTTTTGAGTGATGACTGAATGAATCGATGATTCTGAGATGGGGTGGTATTGAATTCCAGAGACAGTAGGATTCTGAATTGAATATGGAACTGAACCAGAAGCCAGTGGAGCTGTTGGAGAACATGATGTGGTGGAGGGAGGGGGTTTGAGAAATGATATGGGCAGCTGAATTCTGGACCAGTAAAAGTCCATTGAGGGATTTATGAGGGAGGTCGAAGAAGAGTTACAGTTGTCCTGGAAGCGACGAGGCTGTGGACAAGGATGGCAGCAGTTTGACGGGTGAATGGGGGCGGAGACGATTAATGATTCGTAGGTGGAAGTAGGCAGTCCAGGTAATGTAAATGATGTGGGATTGATAAGATAGTGTACTTTCAATGATGACACTGAGGCTCTTCATCTAGGAGGAGGGTAAAATGGAGGAGTTACCAATGGTGTGTTAAAAGCTGTTGGCGTTGGATAGAGTGGATTTAGTGCCAATGAGGAGAACCTCAGTTTTGTTACAGCTTAACTGAAGGAAATTTAGGGTGAACCAGGACTTTATTTCAGAGATGCAGTCAGTGAGTGAGGTGGGCAAGAGAGTGGACGAGGTTTTAGTGGAGTGGTAGAGCTGTCATCCCCGTAACAGTGGAATTGAATGTTGAATTTGCAAAGGATATTGCAGAGGGGAATGAGCTGGATGATGAAGTGGAGCAGGCCATGGTGAAGGGGGAAGGAATGGATTTAAAGGAGTCAAGTTGAAATAAATGGAGTGTGGCCAGAGAGGTAAGACATCCAGTGTAACACAGTGTGGGTTTCTCTGTTCGTGTCTCACCACCATAGAAATAAATAGGAATAAATGTAATTAAGAAATTATTTGATACTCAGAAGTCCTCTTTTGAAAAAAGATGGTAGTGTGTTTTCATAGTACCAGATGAACCAAAGCTATAATTTGAGCAAAAGCCAATGAAGATAAAAACATGCAGGCCCATTCATCGTCATCCAAACAATTTGACAAGCTTTGTTGTATCTGTCAGATTGTTGAGTTAGGGGATATTGAATGATGCTACTCCATGGGAACCAGGCAAAGAAAGTGAACAGAGCGACAGCTGTGGCAATGCCATCACTTTCAACAAGAAAAGGAAATTAAACACTCTGAAAGAAACTATCAGTTTTCTCGCCCCACACTGGGCCATGGCCCAATGATATGACAAAAACAGGCTCCTTCTGAGGTTTTATTGGACTAAGATTTATAAGTGTGCAAGGCTGCCTGCAATGGAAATCAAACTTGAAATCTAGTATAGGCCATCCAGGCAGTCAGTCCTGGCAGAAATACCAGGTAGAAGAGCCAGACCTACACTTGCCTTTCATTGAATCCGAGAAAGTCATTGCTCTAATCAATCAAAAATAGGGCACCTGGGAGGAAACGTGGGAGAGGAGATGATGAAGAGGCACAGCAGGTGGGGGTCAGAAAAAGGAGAAATGGTCTCAATGGAGACAGTTAAATACTATTAGGGTAACTTGGGTCAGCAGAGACTAGTCCAGATAGGACTTACAGACACAAGCAGGGATAATAGATATACTGTAGCTATGTATGAGTGCCACGGTTTAACAACCAGTGGGGCAACAAATTTTAAACATGAAGAAAATAATTGCTTTAAAATAACTTCAAGAAAATCCTTCAATTTCTATCTCACTCAGTGGTTTACTAATCTTAGCTGCTTAACTGGGATACCAGGCTGCTATCCCTTTTACACATAAAGTAAAGATATGTTAAAAGATTCACATTTTTTTTATTTATCTTTCTTTTCAGCTATAAAGACTAGGTATGGTCAAATAGTATGATGTCATTAAATGTACAACAAAGTCAGGCTCCCTAAAAAAAATTTCATCATTAAAAATTGATGTTGCAGGCAAGGCCAACAGCTGATATTTTTAAAATTGAAATTTAATAGTCTAGTGCTTCAAAAATATAAACTTGCAATTATAATTTGTAGGAATATCAGTTATAACACTAACTTGAACCATGTAAGATATTTATAACATTTAATTTCCTGTGTTTTTCTCCTGATGGTTGTCATGACTAATTTGTCTTATTTTAATAATTAATTTTCTTAACTGGCATAGCTTAATAAATAAGCATACTGCGGAGTGGAGTAGTGGAGTGCGAGAGGTGCTTGGGCGAGTGAAGAAGCCCTGTTGTGGCACAAGGTACTCCTCAGCATCTACAGCATCCTCCATATCTTCACTGCTGATGAGGCTGCGGTAGAATCTAGTATCCGTAGGACTTTGCAACTGCATGTTGTCATCACCCTGAAAAGGAGAGACAACTGTTCCAGTCTCCATGCGATTAATCAATGTGAAATTGCTGAAACATAAGGTTCAAAGTTGTACTTGAATGACAAGATAACGAGATGGATCCCGAGCCATTTTTGTAAACTCTGCCATCAGTTCTCTGAAACGAGGGCGGCTGTCTGCATCAATCATCCAGCCTATATAGAGAAATCAGAAGGTATACTTGTAAGAGAAAAAAAAAAAAAAAAAAAGATTGCAGCTGGGATGTGCGTGTGTGTGGGGTATCAGAATTTAAACTGTTGGTACTGTAGAGAAACTACAGTCATAAATAACACACTACCATATACTTTCAAACACACTGAAGCATAAAGTTATATTAACTATTTTGTAAAAGATTCAGCCAGAAATTAATCAACCCTACATTTGACCATGATCATATAGACGTCAATGGTACAGATTGGTGGTTGAGGCAGACGCTCCCCTTTCTCTAGGACGCCAGCTATTTCACTGGCTGGAATCCCATCATAAGGTTTGGTCCCAAATGTCATCAGCTCCCAAACAGTTACACCTGTAGAAAGATTGCAGTTGGTATATATCAGTCTGGTGAGCTGCCATTCATTTTGTTTTCCTTAAATTGAAATATGAGACACCGGATGTAAACCATGCAAATAACAGACAGTATCAGAATATCTATGTTGATAAATTGGCTCTTCTCACATGAGTGGGAGCTAGCAGGATGTGTCTGTGCAGAAAGAACACAGAATGGGGGGGCAGGAAAGCAAGCCTGTCACTTCTGGCAAAGTTTGCTGATGGCTTTGCCATATTGAGTGGAAGGCATTATCAAACCCTGGGGAAAAGAAATTCTGGTATCTGGCCAATGAAAGAAAGCTTTGCTGTGTTAGACTTAGTGTGGGTGTTTGAGTATGTACATGTATGCAAATGGATTTTGGTTCTGGGAGAACTGTTTATGGAGGTAGATGCATTTGATGTTGTCCATCTCAGAGCACTAGTGTGGGGGTGGTGCTACCTGTGTCCCTAAAATTTTAAGATGCAAACAAATCATGCTCCTCTCTCAGCTTGTCTTTGGATGACTATATATTCATAAAGCCCAAAAAAAACATCTCTTCTGCAGACGACTGTGATTTCTCTACCTCACTAGCTGTTAAAACACTTTGTATACTTAGAAGTGAATAAATATTTCTAATGTGAGACTGTCACACATAATCTTGAATAGAGAAACCCAGCTGTTTTGCATGTTTGAAGCCATATCAGGATTAAAGTACTATCTTGGGCTTTGCAGGCAGAGCTTGTACATTAATGGATTGGCTTATCACCATTTAGATATGAAATTACTGCATACATTCACATCATGTGGCATTCGGCTCACCATAACTCCATACATCACTCTGGTGTGTGTATTTCCTGTTCAGGATAGATTCCAGAGCCATCCATTTAATTGGAACCTGTGATGTTAATATTTAGAATAAGGAACATCAAAAAGTTCAGTATACTTTAACATATCTACAACTTACCAGTGGGATAAATGGCAAATAATGGATGGATGTACAATATGAAAAGAAATCACAAACCATTAAATAACATTTTTGAGTGTACGGAACACAAATGTGTGTGTAAATGACAAAAATATATTTCATTTAAAAGTACAAAAGTTCATCTACTTTTGATAAGGTCACCATTTGGTCCTGGGTTGGTACATTTGAAAATAATTTTCGAAACAGCCATGTGTAAGAATGACATACAATAAAATTGCAGAGTGATATTTCTGTATGAATTTAATATTTCATTAAGTGCCGGTTATATCATTTTATTTAGTCATATTCATCCCCCACACCTTGAAGTCCATAACACTATTTTCTGATATGAAAGTGGTACATTGCTGTACAAAATATTTTTGAATTTAAGTTAAACCATTGGTTGCTTTGACAAAAAATATAGACATAAGTAAATCCATTATTGCATTTTGCCATTTGGCATTTTGTTGACTTTAAAAGTCAAATAAACAACTGCCAAAAGATTTTTTCAGTCCCCTCTGCCTCCTATTCACCAACACAGACAATTTTGTTTGAGGAAAAATGTTTTTCCCATTACACAATCACACAGAGATAAGAAGGAGGTTATCCAGTATGTCAGTTATCTTAGAAATAAGGTCATGAGAGCATTTTGACATGAATTATTTTAAAATATTTAATTATATAGTCTATGATCTAAAACAACCGAGTCATAAATCTTTCCTGCCTTGGTCTAAAATTATAGTCAGAGGATGAGTGCTTTTTTCAAGAGATATCAATTAAAAGGATGTTTATATAAGATTTATCAATTTAAATTTGTGACTGCAAATGATCATTGATCAGTCATTAGCAGCAAACTGCTACATCATTTTTGGAGTGACTTGATTTTCAAATTCATGATGATCAGACGGGATACTAATTCACTGGAGAATCCAGACTTTTAAGAAGAAAGATGACATGAATAAATGTTGGTCAAAAACAAACCTTTCCTCCATCTGCTTGATATTCTTTCTCATCTGCACTCAGCAACTTGGCCAAACCAAAATCAGTGATCTTGACATGTTGAGGAGTCTTCACCAATACATTTCTAGCTGCCAAGTCACGATGAACCAAGTGACGTTCCTCCAGGTAGTTCATACCCTAATGTCAAACAAATTAAAAGTAGGTTGGTACAGGAGAGTGCAGTTTCATTTTGTTTGCTGTGTGATGTGGTAGGAATCCACTGTCAAAACATCGAGAATAAAATCTGAGGAAGAAATCAGTGTGCAATGTATGACGCAGATGTTACAAAAGAAAAAATAAACTTCAATTTTTTTGGACCTTCTCATTTGTTTATTTGTCAAACAAATGTTGAACATGCATTTATGTATTGTGTAATAGCAATTTATCATTATGAAAAAAACACTTCTTCAAACTAATATGATCTGTACTGGCATGCAAAACAAAATTCTCTTTGCAACAATTTTAGGTTTGGTCTGGAGCTTTACCACTGACCTTCGCTATCTGCACACACCAGTTGAGCAGGTACTGCGAGCCAATGTTGTCCTTGTTTTCTTTCACGTAGTCTAGCAAGCAGCCGTAGGGCATCAGCTGGGTGACAAGCTGCACTGTAGAGGTGAGGCAGATACCTAACAAGCGACAAACATGGGGGTGGTCCACACTAGCCATCACATAGGCCTCCTGGAGTGTGGATGTAGTTAAAAAAAAAAGTATCATTGTCATTTATATTTATACATTTTTAACATAGCACTCAGGTGAATAAATGGTGAAACTGGGCAGGGGTTATTATGCCATTCTTGTCCTGAAACATAAAGGGTCCACAGACTGATGACTTACACGGTTCCTGGAGAACATTGACACATATAAATGAAATGATTTTTAATGGTTTCAAGCAGATTTGATCTGACAGATCTTCAGATCATTTATTTTTGCTGCGGAACAATTGCTTACATAATTCCATCATGAATTTCTTGTTGCCATGTAAATACTAATAAATGTATGTAAGGTATACTTTTGTACTTGTACTTGAATCTTCAAATGTTTATTTTGTGTTATAAAACTCCTGAGTAACATGTTTCACATTGCTTGTCTTAAAAATTAAAGCTACCTAAATTTGGAAAAAACAACAAATAACATTGGAAGAATCCAATATGGGTAACAGCAGAAATATTTTAACATACAGGAAAGGTTAACACAACTAAACTAGCTCCATGTCATAAAAGGGGAATCATGGCGCATTATAAAACTATAATGCACTTGCTTTGATTAAACCAGTGTAAATATTATCCAAAATTTCACCTCCATTTTTTTTTAATAGCCATCAGAAAATTTTCTCTCTCTCTCTCTCTACATATACAGACATATATATATATATACACATATATATATATATATATATAAAGACACATATATATATGTATATATATAATGTATGTGTATATGTATATACATGTATATATACATACATATACATATACATTATATATATACATTATATATATGTGTGTGTGTGTGCGTGAGTGAGTGAGTGAGTGAGCGAGCGAGCGAATGAGTGTGTGTGTGTGTGTGTGTGTGTGTGTGTGTGTGTATATATACATATATATGCTTTTACTCATATTTGTTTTTACATGTATATGTTTTTACACAGATATTTGTTTTTACTCACTCAGAGAGTTAACCAAACCCAAATGTTAAACCCCAGATAAGGGGCAGAAATTATGCCTCAGACGTTATCTCAGATCACATTTCAGTGTTTACGTTTACCTAAAGAAGTATATTTCCCACATGTCTATTGCATTGTTCAATGAATAATCACTTGAATGACTGGGGCCCTTTGAGTCTGACAGTCTAATAAGAGGCTTTAAAAGCCTTCCCTGAAGCCATGAAGTTCAGAGGAGATGTGTGGACTGGAAACCACAATTTCCAGCTGTAGAGTGACCGAGCGACACAACCACAAAATTGCAGCATCTAAGCTGCGCACTCAGCTGTGTGTATAATGCAATTTGTACAGGCTGCATTCCTTTCCAAGAACACCTCAGTCTTGGATTATACATCAACACCCACACACAGCCCTTGAATGAATTAATCCAATTTCCGACAGCCATGTGAGAGGGTTACGTGTAGAAACACCACAGTCTCCGTTACATAAAAAAAATAAGAAGTAATTATTATCAAGTGCAAATTACACCCTACATTACAACTGAAATAATATCTGGAAGGCGACAACTCTCACTTTGTTACCAAAATAGATTCTCCTGAGCCATTTGCAGTTATCGAAAATATTGTGACACTTATGGAATTAATTTATACAACTTTTTTTTGTTTGTATGAAGTCATTTCATTCGACAACAATACAAATTTCACCAAAAGTAGTTTGAGAAAGTTATGTTTCCTGAGGACAGCGGTTTACTTTTCACTTGGCAATACTATCACTTTAGACAAAAACTATACAGAAATCAATTCACTTACATCCAAGATCTCTTTGTTGGCTTTCGGTGATGTCGCCTCTCTTAGAACCTTGATGGCCACTGGAATCTTCACGTCCTCTCCCTCTGGAACCCACAGTCCCTATATAGACGCATTGTCTTTAATGATACCTTCATTACCAGTTACAATAAAATTTTGCAACATCAACAAACAGTAACATGAGAAGAAATGTTGAAGTAAGTTTTCATAGGGAGAGCATACACTCACCATGTTCTTCTGTTATACACCTAATTTGATAAATTGTGTACTGATATGTTTGTGTACTGATAAGAGAATAAAAGTAAATACTTAAAAAAATATATTCAAAAAAACATTACTGGATAAAATAAGTTATTGTTTTCTTTGTGAAATATAATGTCTTCAATATCAATATCAAAGATTCTTTTGCCATTCAAAACAAATAACCTGTGTATCAATCCAATGCAATGTTAACAGATTGAACTACAAAACACTTGATGAATTTTTTGCAATATTAAATACCTCTCATATCTTAAACTTTTGAGATATTAGTGATGTAATTATAGTAAATATTAAGTTCAAATCCCTTAAAAACCTATCTTAACTCAAACGCCACAGTGAAGAACCATAAGTCTATAATTGTCAACAGAATAGCCTACATGCAAATTGTGTGCAATGTTGTAACTCAATATTGAGTCCATATCATATCAACACGTCAACACTGCATTATTAATCCACACATAAGTGCCACAGGAAGTGAAAATAGTGTCACTTGTGCATTATCCGGCAAATGTGTCTTTGAAAATTGAGTACAGATGAAGATAAGTAAAAACATTGACATAGTTGTGTAGAGTTGGCGCATATAGTTCTTGATCCTCTGTAAAGCTAAGCACATGACGGAAATTTGGGAACAGGGTATCTAAATCAGAACACTCAGGCATGTTATAACCTTGTAAACTGTTCCAAAAGCTCCTGATCCCAGCACTTTAATTTTCTTGAATTCAGGTTCCTTCAGAACACGCAGGAGAGCTTGGTTTGGTGCTTCTCCGCTTGGAGTCAGAGGCTCAACCAACTGGAAAAAAAGAAAAAGAAGTCTTGACTGTTTCAATACTACCTCCTAAGAAAAATAATAATGATAATTAAAATGCTAAATAAATTTATAGAGCACTTTCCATCAAAGTGCTATGCAAGTGAAAAGGATAAAGAGTAGGACGAAAATGAATAAAGACACACTTGAATCCACCTATCATCCAACACTCTAGCATCCAATTAACCTACTGTATGTTTTTGGGTTGCGGGATGACACCAGAGAATACTCTTGCAGGCACAAGGTAGAACATGCAAACACACAGAAAAGGCCCCTTATCCAGGTTAAACAGGAAGCTCCTTGATGTGGGGTGGAATTGGTAACTGCTATGTGACCATGCCACCCAGGAACAAAAAACTAAACAAAAACAAATTTCACAATTTCAGAAACACCATTCAAGATTCCTATACAGCTGCAAACAAGTGGGTCTTCAGCATTTACTTTAAAGACATCAGAGCAGGCCTGCCTGATGTTCACGAGCAGACTGTTCCACAATGTTGGTGCAGAAAAGGAAAATGCAGCCAAGTCTTTTCTCCAGACCGTGGGGAACTCGGGAAGCACAGTGTATGTTGAGGCAATGTTGCTTCACCAAATCAGATGAATAAAATGGTGGAATGCCATTGAATATTTTATAGGTGAGAGGTAACAACTTAAAGTCCTCTCTCGCTTGAACCGAAAGCCAGTGAAGAGAGTCCAGCACTGAAGTAATGTGTTCAAATGTACTTGTCAGAACACCTGCCCCCACATTCTGGACATTTTGCAGGCCTTGGACACTCTTTGGCAACCTGGATAAAAGGACATTACACAATCAAGTTGCAATGTCACAAATGCATGGGTTAAGATTTCTGCATTCTCTTCAACATGGAGGTCTAAAGAAAGTGTCCTGTCAAAGAACACACCAAGATTCCTAGCACTTCAATTGCACTGAATAACAATGTCATCTAAGGACAGAGTGAAGTTATAATGCAGATTTAATTAATTAATTAATTTTTTTCTGTGCTGTCTATGTGTCAATGTGTATGAATATACGTGTATGTGTATATTGTGTATATTGTGTAAACATGTATATATATATTTATGTAGGTATGGATATGTGTGTAAAAATGTATGTATACGTGTGTGTAGAATGTATGGTGACTTATGTGCATATACATAAGTGTTTGTACTGTCATATGTGTGTATTTATCTTTCCTGTTTTTTTGTTTTTTTTTTCTTTTCCCTCTAATGATGCTGCTGCAACACCCGAATTTCCCCTATAGGGATCAATAAAGTATTATCTTATCTTATCTTAGATGACACGGCCTTACAGGTCCAATGATAATCAGTTCCATTTTGTCTAAGTTCAAAAACAGGAAATTTGTGGATAACAAAGTTCTCAACAGCAACCAGACAGATGCCAAGTAGATGAATCTATGGTTAAAGGAATATAAAGCAGCAGATCAGCACAGCAATGAAAGACGATTGGAAATTATTGCAGAATCTGGCCCAGTGGTACCATACAAAGCAAGAACAGCCCCAAGCCAAGAACAGAACCCTGTGGAAACCAATATCTCACAGCACAGGGCTCAGAGTGAATATTGTTATACCCACAGAACACTGAGATTTATATGACTGATTTGAACTAAACTACTAAAGACCCGACCTGAGATGCCAAAAAAGTTGTCTCGTGTGTCCAACAATATATACTCAACTGTATCAAAAACAGCACTCAGGGTTAACAAAAGCTGAGGAAGTCTACAGCCAATTGCAAATCATTCACCACCTTTGTAATAACTGTTTCAGTGGAGTGATTTGCTCTAAAAACAGCCTAATGTGACTCAAAGATGTTATTTGCTGGAAGATATTGTAGAAGCTCGCTTCGAACTACTTTCTCAAAAACCTTCAACCAAAAGGTAAGGTTTTAGACAGGCCTTCAGTTTGCTAGCAAGTCAGCATCCATGCCAGAATCTTATTAGTGGCCCTTGGTCTTTTGCAGTGCGGTGTCCAAGATTCACATTTCATACAGTTTCTATACAATCAAGGTACAGTACATGAAAAGGATACAAGCAAAACAATATATGAAAAGAAAATCAGGCATCTCCATAAATGAAATCCTTAGATCTGCTGTAACTTTTCTGGTACCTTATAACAAGCATTATGACAGCAAAACACTAAGTTTTACAAGCAGTCTTGATTCTATGGGTTTAGACTTACCTATGTCAAGGAACAGAAAGACTTTCCTTTTACAACATCTATCAGTCCAAACTTATTTATCTCTAGATCCTTTGTTTTATTTGAGAAGTGTCATCTCTAGAGACATGCTCATGTCATAAAAATATGCTAACTGAATATTGCTTTAGTGATTGATAAAGGCTCCAAGTGGAGCAATAAGAGTTAAAATTTTAAATGTATGCAAAATTCTTCAATCTGGAACAGTAAGTTGGAAAAAAAAATTCAATCGCTCAATAAACAAAACAAAGATAATTTGTTCCTATGGCTCTCTTTTAAAATCGATATTATTTTGCAAAATCTCTGTTGGAATGTCCATGGAAGCAGGTTGTGCAGACAGAGAATGAGACTGGTCCAAAATTCACCTCTCTCTCTTGGAGTAGTCTTCTCAAGGTCCTCTTCCTCTTGATATGACGCCGGCGTAACAATACAAAGACAGACAGGCCTGATACAAGAATAGCTAGAAGACCACCAACTACACCTGCTGCAATCATGGAAAGACCAGAAGATCTAAAAGACAAAGAAGGCCTGATTTAAGAATTTATTAACTGAATCAACAAAGTCAGCTGACATTGGGAGGTGTAGTTTTAGGCAAGGGCATTGTTGGTCTTGTTACCCACCTTTTTGTCTGGCACTCTTCAAGACCAGGCCCAACACACCTGGGAAGAGGTCAATACCCCAGGTCAATACATGGGAATAACTTCTCATCATATTGTCAATGCGGTTTACCACTACACAATTGCTTGCAGTTATTTTCAGTGATAAATATATCATTTCAAAAGTTCATTTTGAAGTCATTTGTGATAATTGTCTTTAGAAAAAACGAACAGGTCACCTCACGCCTTCAAGAATTTATTGTTAGTCCTTGATGCTAAAAATGAAATGGCTAAATCAGTATGGAGGGGACAAAAAAAATATTATTTATAAATCAATTCCGAGCACAAATTTTAGAGTATATGACACTAAGAAATACATATGCTTGGTTTTGTCAATAAAATTGAACACAATCAATTGCCATCATTGGCTTGTTGTCCTTAAAAAGAGCATTACAGCATGTTACTAGACCCTCAAAGATGATATAAGATTTTATTGAATTTGGGGAGTATAAAGGCTCTGTAGATAGTTTTGGCAGAAAAGCGCTTGACCCAAAGGCAAAAAGTAAACAATGTATATTTTGTAACA
Organism: Fistularia tabacaria; assembly: GCA_901007705.1. Lineage (NCBI taxonomy): Eukaryota > Metazoa > Chordata > Actinopteri > Syngnathiformes > Fistulariidae > Fistularia > Fistularia tabacaria. The sequence goes on from CAAKHD010013926.1 coordinate 126,855, forward strand.
TTAGCCCTTAAAGAAATTATGAATCTTGTTATAATTGTTCCATGTTTGCAGTTTACATCTTTCTGAAGCCAATACTAAATTCACTTCTGGCCTCAATTTCACCTGACTCTCAGAATTATGACATACAGATGATTCAGACACAGGTAAATTAACTGCCAGTTCTTGGATCAGCTGAGCATCAATTTTACCCTTGAGTGCAGTTTTTGTGGCATAGCTGGCAAACTTTCATCTCATCTGCGTATTTCCACACAAGTGCATCATCTTCCCCAGGCACGCCTTGAGGACAGTGTGACACACAGAACAGTCCATCTTTGAAATGCGCACATTTGGTACAGTTACCAGAGCCCTGAAGTAAAAAAAGAAAAGAATAACATGATATGTACCTACTCTCTTTAGATTAGAGGTCAATATGTACAGTCTGCTGTTTCATGTCAAGAAAAATCTAGAAGGTACACACGTCTCTGTGGGAAATTATACAAATGTTTTGCATTGAAAACAGTTCCGATGCTTTCAGTTCAGGCCCCCCCAAAAAAAATCAGCAATTTGAGACATTTGTACAATTAGGTATTATAATATTAAGTCTATCAAAAAGTAGGTTTATTCTACAAAGTATTGAAAAGTTGGTTTTACAATATCTTCATTTTTCTGGAATTTGTTTTATTCATGTAGATGCTTTTGATGATAGTTTGGTGGCAGCTGGCATACATACAGGTGCGCTGCAGGATGAACTTCCATTCATGTGTTGACACTCAGGATGACACTCAACGCAGTCTTTATTTATAACTGCCTCCCGTGGCTCACTGAACAAAAAAAAAAAAAGCATAAAAAGTAGTCTTAAAGGCACACCTTATGTGGTACTGTAACAAGTAAAGGGAAATTCTTGACAAGTTATAGGAATGTTTAAGTTAAATGTGTGACGGATGTCTACAAAAAAAAAAACAATGAAAGTGAATATGCCAATTCACTGACAATATTTGCTTGGTAACTAATGTTTATGCGGTTTACCTTAAAAATGTTAGCAAGCAATTGGTGTTAGCAACAATTCAAATAACTAGTCTCAAAAATCAGTCTTTCGAACAATACAAAAACAGTCATTGTCAGATTATAATGTAGTATATGAAAACATTTAATCTAAATCTAAACAGATCTTGTGATGAGATTGCTTATCTTAAATGGAGGATACTGCATTTCAGAGTGTAAAACAAAGCAGACCCTGGTTTTCTCCCCCTTACCCCTCAAGGATGTTGCAGGAGTTAACACAGCTCCCATCACGGCTGTAGTCACGGCAGGCAAAACACATGTCCGGGCCGGGGCCCCAGCAGCCACTTGGGGTGCACTTCCTGTCACAAGTGTTGTTTCTCTTGGCTGAAACCAAACATCCACTCTCAAAAAGAGACAACGTCTGCATAGTTTTTTATCCTTTTGATACTAGAACTGATAAAATCAATCGTCGTGTTTACTGATTATTCAGAATGAACCGACGTAACGCAGAATTTGAAAATAAAGCTTCATGTTTCTAGCAAGTTGAATATATTCACCACATGTGGCTGCATCAGAGTTTTCATCTATTTTAGCACTTTGGCTTTTCGATTTGAAGAGTCCGTTCCAGTGTGTTTTGTTGGTGTAACAGAGGTTCGGGTTTTTAACCATCACCACATCTCCATCACTGATTTCTTTAAGTGAGCGAAGTCCCAGGTATCTTATACCAAGCTGAGTCACAACAAAGCTGCGGCTTCCACTGCCGGATGAAAAGATGAAACATGGAGGAAAGAAAAAACAACAAACAAAAAAGTAAACATTTAATGACAGCTATGAGTGCAACCAAACTTACAATTATTGAGTGAGTGACAATGGTATTTTGTGATCCAGTGATTAAGAACCACCAGGTTTTTTTAAGAATCATACCGTTTAGTTCTTCCACGAATTACCTCCAGATTCTCAAAGGGACTAAGGGCGTTCATACTGTCTGGCCAGGTTTGAATCCACAGGTATCCTGAAGCAACAAATATTTGTTTAATCGGAAAATTATATGGGTTGTTTGTATTTTTATTTCTGAGAGGTCTTACCAGTAATTTCCTTAACTGTCTTGAACACATCGAGCTGGGCAGGGTCCATCTTTGGTGTTTTAGTAAACGCATCCCTGCAGATTAGCACATACATATTATCTACAAAAAATCCTAACACGGGGTAGTGAATGTTAATGAGCATGAATGCTGTCATGCTTCTGTCATTCCCTTACCCATGAATTGATGTATGGATGAAAGCAATGTTACCAGTGATTTTAGTGCAGTTTTTAAAAGAATCAATGTTGGTGGCATTGATAGACAAGGTGTTGGCCAGGGCACCTGAGCCAAGTCCATTACACACTGTGGGCAGAAAATAAATGTCATTACAGAAACTATTTCTCCCAAAAAATTAATACATGTAGGCCAGGGCTGTATTCTGATTAAGAAAAAAAGGGGCACTGAAAATTCACATTTTGCAAAAATGTCATTGGTATGTACATACCAACTGCTGTAACAAACTAACATATGGCAGCATTTCATGTGGGGAAAAGGCTTAGGTTGAACTTGATCCAAAGGCAGGTAAATGATTATATTTAATGTCTGATAAGAATATATGCTTTTAGTTAAAAAAAGGGATAAGATTTGTTTGTAAGAAATGCAGCCTCAGGGGGGCACAAGCCAATGTCTCTGTGAGCTGGTCACAAGCCTGAAGAAATGCAGAGGGTTGTGTCAGCAAGGGCACCTGACGTAAAACTTGTGCCTAAATCAAATATGCGAATCAAACCCACAAATATCTTACCAGATCTCATAAGGACAAAGAGGGAGATATATTGACAGATGCAAAAGTGATAGGAAGATGGAAAGTGGACTTTGAAGAGCTGATGAATGAGGAAAATGAAAGAGAGGGAAAGGTAGAAGAGGTGACTATTGTGGACCATGAAGTAGAAGAGGTTAGTAAAGGTTAAGTGAGGAGGGCATTGAAGAGGATGAAGAGAGGAAAGCCAGCTGGTCTTGATGATATACCTGTGGAGTTAATGAAGTGTCTAGGAGAGGCAGCAGTAGAGTTTCTGGTTAGATTAGTCATCGGGATCTAAAAGAGTGAGAAGACATCTGAGGAATGGAGAAGTGTGATGGTACCCATTTTTAAGAATTAGGGAGATGCGCAGAATTTCGGTAACTATAGAGGGAAAAAGTTGATGAGCCATACAATCAACTTATGGGCAAGAGAAGCGGAAACTCAACTGAGAGCAGAAGTCAGCATTTGTGATTAGCAGTATGGCTTCATGCCTAGAAAGAGTACAACAGACACAGTATTTGCTTTAAGAATGCTGGTAGTGAAGTACAGAGATTGTCAGTGGTGGCTGCATTGTGCCTTTGTAGACCTAGAAAAAGCATCCAACAGGGTGCTAAGAGATTAACTATGGAATTGTATGAGAAAGTCTGGAGTGGCAGTGAAGTATATTAGACTGGTATAGGACATGTATGCGAGATGTGGGACAGAGCAGTTCATGGTGGAGGTGGGACTACATCAGGTATCAGCTCTGAGCCTCTTCTTGTTTGCAGCGGTAATGGACAGGCTGACAGATGAGGTTAGACAGGAATCTCCAAGGACCATGATGTTTGCAGATGATATTATGATCTGTCATGAGAGTATGGCACAGGTGGAGGAAAATCTAGAGAGGTGGAGGTATGCTCTAGAAAGGACAGGAATGAAGGTTTGTCACAGCAAGACACAATATATGTGTGTGAATGAGAGGGACCCAAGTGGAATATTGAGGCTGCAGGGAGTGGAGATAAAAAGTGAGGATTTTAAGTACTAAGGGGCAACAGTCCAGAGCATTGGAGAGTGTGAAAAAGAGGTGAAGAAATGGGTCCAAGTAGGTAGGAACAGTTGGAGAAAAGTTTCAGAGGTACTTTGCAATAGAAGAGTATCAGCCAGAATGAAAAGGAAGGTGTACAAGAAAGTTTTGAGACCAGCGATGCTGTATGGTTTGGAGACAGAGGTACTGAAGAAAAGACCGGATGCAGAGCTGGAGGGAGCAGAGATGAAGATGTTGAGGTTCTCTTTAGGAATTACAAGGATAAATGGGATCATGAATGAGTCTATCAGAGGGACAGCACATGTAAGATGTTTTGGAGATAAGGTCAGAGAAGCCAGACTGAGATGGTGTGGTCATGTATAGAGGAGGGATAGTGAATACAGTGGTTGAAGGATGCTGGATTTGGAGCTGCCATGCAGGAGGTCCAGTGGAAGACCAAAAAGATTTATGGACGTTGTGAAAGAAAACATGAAGCTAGTTGGTGTGCGAGAAGAGGATACAGGGAATAGGGTTAGATGGAGGCATTTGATTCGCAATTGCAACCTCTGAAGAGAGAAGACGAAATGAAAAGGAGAAGGTCTGTGTGTAAGACACATCTTTATCTAGATCCTTTAAAAATAATTGTACTTGCATGGTGAAAAAAACAATTACAATTTGAAAGAAAGACCGCTCTTCTATCTTTTATTAAACAACAGGCATTTATGTTAACCTAAACAAGTCCTATAACTTGATGGGATTAGCTATTTACAGAGGAGAACAAAACAAAAGTACTTCGTCATTAAAAATACAAACCAACAAACAATAACAAAAAAACATCAAACATGGCAATCTGTACATGAGTCAGAAGGATTTACCCTTGTTGCACACCTGATTCCTGACTCCTACCTTTGGGACACAGTCCATCACAAGCAGCGCACCTCCTGATTCCTCCCTCTTCCACCTCATACGTGTTGCCTGTGCAAGTCCGCACACATGCTCCATGGTCAGTCACAACATAGTTATCTAGGATGATTGAAAAATTACAATTAGTTTATTTTCAGTTTATGTAATATTGGGAAGTTAACAAGCGGACCATAAAAATGTAAGAATGTCAAAAATTAACCACTTTTAACTTCAGACAAAAACTTGAAGGGTCACAGCAATACTGTAGCTCACTTGGTGATACTTAGCAAATAAACAAGTGTGGCATTAACAGGATCTAACAACTTTGTTTTTTCTTTCTTTGTGTTTATAATTAAACTGAGACAAACTGCAAACAATTAAATATGTGCATAAAATATATGCGCATGTTTAGTAATGTGTAGTGGGGCATAAACTAGAATCAGACACATATGTTTATTTGTAGTCATTCTTACGTGGGCAGCTCCTTACACAGGTGGCACCAAAACTGTACTTTCCATGAGGGTTGGGAACCAGTTGGTGCAGGTTTGGGTCATAGAGCAGGAGGCCAGGGCAGGAGCCCTTGCATACCCCGTCATCCTGGAAAGCTCGACAGGCCTGAAGCACAAACAACTCATCCAGGACAGTAAGAGCAAAACCGACCCTCACAATAACGATAACACTGCATTCCCCTGTCACAGCCTGGGACAAAACCCTTGAGCAAGTATAAGAAAGACAGCAGCAGCTAATATTTTTCGGCCAAATAAATAACTTCATCACGATTGCTGAAATAAAATAATGATGCCTTCATTCAAATATATATGCTGCAGCCTGACAGCTTTGTTTGGTTTTAATAGGGTGTAACAGTGTGAAACAATCAAGTGGTTTTTCAGGTTATTGTATCTTTTCCTCACCAGACAGTCAGTGGGCCTTGGTCCAGTACAGCCTGCAGCACAATTTTCATTACAACAGTCACTTGGTGAAGGTCCTTTGCATCTCTTTGAGCACTGCTGTGCACAGCTCAGCTTTGTTACTAAAAACCAGAAGGAAGAATGTATTGTAATCAGCAGAATACTGTAATCTAAGAAGACCATTGCTGGTTTCTATATTTTAACTATCTAGATGAGATGCCTCTATTAAATCAAAATCCTTCTGTAACACAGCCATCTGAAACTGAGAATTTGTCTTTTTCCTTTAGCTTACAAGTTTGGCAGTTTTCAGGACCAGGTGCCCAGCATGAACCATTGAAGCAAATTGAGTCACATTTTTTACCTGGAAAGGCAAAGTACAAGACGTTAAAAAAAATTACTTAAAAGCCTTGAAGTGCACATATTAACGAGTGCGATGAATTACCGCCTTTGCAGTTAGTGATGAGAAATGGTTGACTTACAAAGTGGATTATTGCTGGCCACTGGGAGCTCCATGTTGGCTTTCTTTTCAACAATGTCATTCCACTGTACTGTTTCCACATTGCATAGCTTGTTAGTCCCAAACTTAACACCTCCATTAAGAATTTCTGAAAAAGGGAGACACAAAATGAAGTGATTAATTTTTTATAAAACACTTTTTTAAAATTTTCTCTAGGAGGAAATAAGAAGCACACAAATGACACAATATAGTAGATTTCCATTGTTAGGAAAGCGGGGCTGACCTGTGAGACTGGTCAAAAGAAGCTCACTGGTGCCTTTTCCTGTGTTTTTGTCATAATTAGCAAGCACAGTCAGAGCAAACCCTCCTTCATAGAGGGAATGACCACGTATGATGCGCAAATTTTCCAATGGAATCCTTGAAGCTGTATTGAGAGCAATCAGGACATAGCCACTCACTTCTTCAATTGACTATGGAGGGGAAAAAAAAACATTTATTGAGAGTTGAAGGGGTTATCTTCAAAAAAACAGAATATGTAGTGTGTCTGCAAACAAATGAAGAAGCAAACAAACGAGCTAATTCAATGAAAGATCCTAACAAATGGTGCTAAACATTTACAGGATGTCATCGCGTTTCGGTTTACCATCAGAATGTCTCAACTTTTATATCATAGATTAAAATTAAACATCAAACAGACCTAAATCTAAATAAAAAATATCAGTTTCCTTTTAGCCAGGTAATCTAAACAAAAGCTATCTAAATGACAAACTAACAGACCTTCAATTCACTTCAACTGAACTTAAAACTGAGAATATGTATAGATCAACATCAAAAGAAAGTAAGACAGTAAACTAAAGTCTATAAAAATCAAAAACTAATCATTGATTGAGAACTTTTATTTTTGCGCCATTACTATTCTGAGATTGTCCTGCCCTTCTATTTATATATTCTGAAAACCTTTGAGGCAGCGAGAACAATGGCAAAGACAGCATGAACATCAGGGAAGTATCAACATGAATAAAGGGTGACATGGATTAATTTAAAAACAGTTTGTAAAGGAAGAAATTTGGGTAAGGATTTGTTGCAAAGTGATAGTTAATAAGGTGCTTTTGCATAACCTTTGGTCGTAAAGTGTCAAGTCTGAAATAAGCTGAGCAAATGGAGATCGCAGTTTGACCTCATAATCTGCCTGAATTAATGCTGTGCTTTGTGATTTTACACCGCAAAATCAATATCATCATCATCACCCGCTATCAACATTCTAAATTAACTAGTTGGCTTTACTGTTAGTATTTGCATCATTACCAAGAACCCTTTCCTTTAGTGACTTATCATATTGATAATATTGACTATCTTTTTGTGAACACTAAACATTTAAATATATTTTTATTTGATCATTAAGGTCCTCAAGGTAACTACACGGAATCCTTTCGGGGTGCCCAGCCAGGATAAAGTCATCTTACCAGTGGTTAACGCACTGTCTGAAGCTTTATGGAACAAGTGCCAAGTGCAATGATTTTTCAAATTTCAGTAAAATGACTGTTTTCAATAATCCGTAGGGAAATCAGCATATACTAAACACTTTTTCATTTACATTCATGTTTACATTGATTAACTCAAACTGAAACTGTGTTTGACAAACCTGATGGGAAATTTGTCTTTTATGCATTTAGAACCACTGTATGATTATCTGTGTTGAATGTGCAGGCTTGTTTGTAAGTGTATGTGGTCCCCATCTCATCTCATTTTCACAGCCTCACAATGACAGTCAGACTTCATAGGTAACTCCAGATAGGCTACTTTAAACACTCTGAATCAACCATCACAACACATTCACTGGCCACTCATTTTAGTTTTTACACTGCTTTAGAGATAAGAGCCAAAAGACCTGGAACAGATTATGTGGCATCAGACAAGAACAGCAAAACAAATCAAAACACAAAATAAACATAAGCAGAATTTCAATTCTCCTCTGTATGGCCATACTCAGTATTTACCCTCAGGAAGGACAAGTCACGATGTTCCTCCATATAGGTGATCTCCAGATTTTCCAGGACCACAGTGCAGTTACTGTAGGTCTTTACCATATTCAGGTAGTGGTCATCTTTGGAGCCCAGGAGGTTTAAACGGTTAGTGATGCCTTGGCATACTGCAATAAAGTTACGACATTTGTCAGCTTTATTTGGACCTTATTCAAAACACAGATCAACAATCTGCAACGCAATGTCACAAGAACATGTGTCCCGGTCTTGCAGAGCAATCAGTCAATATAGGCCAGTCTTTCTGAAACACAGGTTAGAATCATACATTTTTGTGTATGTTTGTCTAAGTGGAGTGTGTAGTCACAACTTTGCAAGTTTTCATATAAAAATAACCCATCTAAGTCACATCTCAGAGTCAGATCTCCAAAACAAAGCATGGTCTTGCTTGTGAGTCAGAATGAGTTGGCTGTATTTATCCTGGCTAAAACCTAGATCTTTCCAATGCTACATGGGCAAGTTAAAACAACTACTGTGACATGCATTTCTAGGCCGTTGTGTCATTTCAGAGAAGGGATTAGTGTGTCACATATTCCATGAGCTTTCTATGCACATATTTAGACAGTAGACATCTTTAAATATCAGCAAGTTTTAAGCATACTCATAAACCACTGGTTCTTTCACATTCTCTGAAAATTAGTTCATACAGCCACAAAGGTTGTTAATTTGCTTGACAGGAATACAATTGAGAGCTTATAATGCTGGTCTATCAAGCATTATGCAATCAATTTAGAGGACAAGGGTGGTATTATTAGGGTCTTTGTTTTTGTTGTTTTTGAGGAAAAACTGTCGCAGCATGTCTTCCATTCTAGCATATTCATCTTAACTATAGCATGTTAGACGGTTCTAACTGTCTCTGTATGACACTGTGACACCTTTCCACCCAACACATACACAGAGACTATTTGCGTGTTCTGTACATATAGTAGGCTAATACAAGAATTTTTGTTTCTGTGTAAAAAAAAGTCTTCTCCCCATGTGTATTTTATGCCAGTGTGCAGTCACATTCCACAATGTGCCTGCTCCTTACACGACATAAACATAAGCTCAAAATTCTTAGTCCCATCAAATGAAACCATAAAACATTCAGTTCAAGGGAAGTGAAGCGTTTATAATTTGTTGATTTAACACAAAAAACAAATTTTTAATTGAGATCCGTCAAACTACAACAATGAAGCAATATTACATTTCCTCATCTATAATAGATTTTACTTATCTAATTATTATGACTGCACATAAACCAGAAGCAAGCATCAAATCAAGATAAAAGAAGGTATGAACAGCTGCTGACCACTCTCCTTTTTGTTATGTGTCATTTGTTTATCCCTGAGGAATACCACTGAGGTGAGCCCTGCAGACAAGCAGCCTAACCACCCAAACAACAAGAAAGCTGACTGTTTTAATTAGAGGAGGGTTGTGAGATATAATTATCCCTCTAATCATAACTCACAAAAAACAAAACTGAAATGAAAAAAACAAAAGGATCATCACTACTGTGCAGCTGTGAATATTATTCACCCTGATTCGCATTTCCCAAATAGGGATACTAATTACATAAAATTGGTTTGTTGTTGTGTAACATATAATATATATTACCATCTCTTACAGCCTACTTCCTCTTGCAGTGTTTCTTTTTGTTAAAATTCATCATTAGCAATGAAGATTGAACTTACTTCCTCTATGTCTGAGCAACCAAGCAAGCAGCTGCTGACTTAAATGTACATCCATAAAATGACTATCTTAGCTGCAGTATTGAATGAGAGAAAAATAAAGGTCAGGAAGTGACGGTTAAGTTTAAGACAGATTAATGTAAAAGAAAATCTGGTTGGACATCTGAGTTATGTATTTATATAAAGTATCATATTGTAGCTTGTAAAGCAAGACAACTAAAATGTATCCATTGTGGGACAATTAAAGGTCCATTCTACTCTTCTCTATTCAATAACGAGGAGAAAAAAAGGCAGACAGGACATAAGGAAATCAACAACCTTTCATGGAATTCATAGTAAATGACTCATTATACTGAAACATAGTTTTGTATAAATCAGCTTGAATGCATAGGTGGAGTTTATGGTGGGGAAACTGATTGTTTGATGAAGACTGTTTACAGGTTGCATCACTTCCTCCAGCTATACTGTCATCAGATAATGTTCCAGAGGTAGCATGGAGTGGCAGGTCTGCTGTGGTTCCACCCTGGGAATAAAAAGTGTGCCCTACAGCTTAGCTGTACGATTAATTTCCTGGATTGTATTGCTCAGATAAGAATCCAGTCAGATGTTGAACTGATAATCTTGATCATTAATCAACTAAATACAATATGTGGTTGGTTAAATCTTACTCTCGATATTTACTGGGGCATAGTACTGAGAGTCACAGCTGTTTTGGCAGCTAATTGTCTCTGATTGCTACATCTGAGTATTTACAGACAAAGGAAACTGCTTTGTGAAAATGTGGGATAATTTGCCCATTTGTATTGTTTGAAAGATGTGTTTATCTATTAAGACGATGTGATAAATGTCCTAATCAAACATCACTATAAAATTAAACATTGACATAGTATCAACAAAAATATGGCAGGTTTAATTCCCTTTCAAGCTATTGCTACGACAGGGACGGTAAAATAAGTAAAGGTAATTGTAAATAGAAAATAATCCATACCTTGCATACAAAAGTTAAGTGCATGTAGTAAATCAAATCATAATAAAATTCAAGCAGAAACAGGCAAAAAACGGTTGATAGATGTAAACTATAAGCTGTTTTCTGCAAAATCCCAAACTAATACTTCATTCAGGGTTTGAAGCTATTCATTTCAGCAGCTTTCAAGTGTGATGACAGTAAGAGCCATCCAAGGAAGCAACTCAAACATGGTATTGTCTGCCGAAGAAGGAATTATAACTATAGCATCAGTTATGTCAGAACTTTAAAGTAGTACCTCACTAACAGAAGAGAAATGGAGGGCAATGACAGCGTTTCTCAATAGAAAATTGGTATAGCTTCCTTGTGTGAGTGACTTTGTTGGTGACAAACAGAGGGTCCATCTATTTGTATTACAAATAATTTTGTCCCCTCTCCCCAGCTTCCACAGAGTCTTTCCTTGATGGTTCTGAGCAACAAGTCATATGGTCTGCTAAAATCATTTCGACATGTGGCAATAATTAAATAATACTGCGCAGGATAGATTCTCTTTATCATAATGTGTTGAAACCTAAGAAATAGTATACCTAGTATTGGATAGACTGTCTTCCATGCAAGTCAAGAGGTTGCAGAATATTCATTTTTGAAATTGCAGTTGAGATCTAATAAGGATAATAATAACAATGATACTCAAAAAGTAATAAGAGTAATTGTTTTCTGAAGGTAAAAAACAACTGTGGCAATTGGCCAAAGGTTTAACTAAGACATCTACGTGAAAATTAGGTTTGTAGATTTCCATAGGCCATCTGTAACATTTATGCCCATTTCATGTTAAGGTCAAGCAGTCCTGAGGAAAAAACAAACAAAGCAATTTATTTCTTGCAGTCAAATGTGATAGGTTTCTATTCTAAAACAATATAAGCAAATATTTATACATGCTGGGATCTATAAACAACCAGGGATTGTCATGGATGCTACATGCCTGCAATGCATTTTCTTGCCATTTTGTAATGGTGGGGGTTGAAGGGCTAGCCAAGGGCCAAGCTGGAACAAAAAAAAAACTATAAGTAATAAAATAAAGCGTCTTTACTTACTAACCATGTGGGGAAATGTAAACCAAACTACCCTGGATCTCAGCAAAGAATGACTGAATCCCGTCCCATTACTTCCTGTAGCACTTGGAGGCATCTGCTATCTACTGTATCTAATACATCATGGTTTGTCACTGTTTTACACTAATTCAGAACTTAGTTTCATTCCACTGACTCAAAAGTTTTCTAATAATGAAATTATCAATTATCATTACGTATACATAATTTGAGGGGCAATAGAAACAATGACTGAAATCATTTTATATGTGTCTAAACATTACCACCCACCACCAACACCTTGCCTCTGCCCCATCCCCCTCCCTCTACCCACCAGCAGCTTCTAATGATAGCCCCCAATCACCACCTCTCCACCCCATCTTCCCCAACTCAGACAAAACCACCAACCATACCTGACAGTATGTCAGGGTGGATGGCTGTGTTTCTGAGGCCGTGACATGCAGCACAGGTGTGCCCCAAGGTACTGTCCTGTCTCCATTCCTCTTCACTCTCTTCACCTCCGACTTCCGACACAAGTCCTGATCCTGCCACCTCCAGGAGCTCTCTGATGACTCTTCCATTGTTGGATGCATCTCCAAGGACAAGAAGAAGGAGTAGAGAGACCTGATTGCGAGTTTTGTTGAGTGGAGCAACCAAAATCACCTCCTCCTCAACATCTCAAAGACAAAGGAAGTGGTCGTGGACCGAGGAATAGGAGGAGACCTAAACCAATCACCCAATACTGGGTGAAGAGGTGGAGATTTTGGATTCCTAGCAGTACCTTGGGGTCCATATTAACAATAAACTGGACTGGACACACAACACAGATGCCCTATACAGGAAGGGTCAGAGCAGGATGTTCTTCCTGAGGAGACTGAGGTCGTTTGGTGTCTGCAGCAGGCTCCTCAAGACCTTCTACAAGTCTATGGTAGCCAGTGCACTCTTCTTCGCTATAGTGTGCTGGTGGGGCGGTGCCAGGATTGGTGAGGTCAACAGGCTCAAAAAGCTTGTGAGGAAAGTTCGCTCGGAACCTGGTCCATCTTGAATCGGTGGCTGTGGGGGGTGAAGGACAAACTGGGAGCTATCCTGGACAATCCTTCCCACCCCCTGCACAATGAGCTGTGGCATATGAGCAGTTCATTCAGCCAACGGCTCATCCCAACTCGGTGCAGAACTGAGCACTTCAGACGCTCCTTTGTGCCCACTGCATCAGACTGTATAACAGCAGTCTGGACGGCACACAATTCTGACTGCATGGAGGACATCTGTGCGACCACCACCTCACTACTCACTCACTCACACGTGTCGTGCCCCTAACTATGTAGTCCTTAACTCTGTCGTCCACTTACCCAAATTGACATTACTCCATCGCATCCTGCTTATTTTATCGGTGCCAGTGTTCCATAGTCATCGCCTATCTGTCCTTATCCTTGTCAATTTGGTTGTACTCTCACCTTTACAGTTTACTTACTTATCTATTCTACTCTCACCCTTACTGTGTATTATTTAGCTATATATGTGTATGTGTATATGTGAATTTATATATATGAATTTATGTGTATGTGTGTATGTATATGTGTGTATGGGCATGTCTAGATAAATATGTGTATATATGTATATGTATGTATTTATTTATATATGTTCTTTTTTGTTTATATTGCTTTTAATTGTTTAGTGCTTATTTACATGTTGTCTTTTTTTTATACTTTTTGTTGTGCTGCTGCAACAAACGAATTTCCCCTAAGTATTATCTTATCTTATCTTATTAGGGAAAAGTATCTAAAACTCCACTATCTACAGTGTCCTCAGCTGATTTAAAAAGAAGAAGAAACATCAATGACAAGTTAATTCCGTCATTTGCAGTGTATTATGACTAACCCCCTATGTATTCGAAAAGGATAATATACGCTGTGCTTTAATTGGCTTGGGTTCAAAGTTTGAGACTACTTTAGACTAAAATTTCCATACGTTCAGATTTCAGGAGATCATAAATTTCCCACTATCAGTGATTGAAGAGGAGAAAAATAATCCGTTTCTGAGATTTAGGATATGACTGATGAAATTGCATGTAAAGACAAAAACAGCTTCTTAAGGCAATTATATGTACATTTTGTGGTATCGGCAGTGGCCTACATTTTTTGGAAAATAGACTTGAAAAGGATAAGATCTCCTACATGCTTCTTTAAAGGAGAATTGCAATCTTCCTCTGAGTGGGTGATGTTCCATTCCCTTAGAGAAAGCTACTTGGGGCCTCAGAAGAAAATAAAGCTGTTTAGGGACAAGAGGATAAGCCCCCACCTCTCTCTCCATCCCTGTGTGTGCAACAAAGGCCCCTCTGACTTCTCAGGAAGTTGATCTTTGCACTGAGCTTTACATATTACCCTGCGAGAATGAACCAGATGTTAATGGATTATTGTCTCTAAGGGTGGAAGAATTCTCTATCTGGCTTAACGTACAATTGAGGAAAGAGTAGCCTATAGCAAGTGTCTTTGGGGTCAAACTGTGGAAAAAAGGTGTCAAGAAAGCCTGACACTTCATCTCTTAAAAAAGCTGACTTTTCCCAGAAAGCTGTCTAGGGGGCAACAATCTTAAGTTGCCCTGCTGTAGAACACCAACAAATAAAGCATCGTACATATTCACCAAAGAGTTAGAGCCAGCAACATGTCTGCTTTGAGTGAAGTCAATAAAATTTGGTCTGTTAAAAGCGCTGTTAAAACATCTATAAAATGGACACACAAGGACCAAAAAGGCTAATATTAACTCTTTCCTCCTCAAAAGTGGCTTCTACTAGTCAGAGAGACCCTGCAGATACCTGTGGCTGCGTCCATTCTAATGTTTGCTCTCCATCTCGGTGTGAGGAAACTGTCCTGCACAAACAACAGGACACAGAATGAACAATCGCTCTTCTGCAAACTGACTCTCCAATCCCCTTTTCCCCCTACAAAAGCAAAATTATTTCCAGCATAGACTTCTATTACAAGTTTTTCAAAAATTTAAAGACTTTGATAAATGTCATCTATAGGTTGAGCAGGAATTCAAACTGAAAATGAAAATTAAAAAAATATCTTAAATTTCCCCTCGGAAAATAATAACTAGATTTAAATTGTGCTTTTATACATTTGCAATGATTGCCAACATTTCTGGCCCTTGGTATGAAGACTTTTTTTCATAACATTCACAGTGACAACAAAATGTAATTGAGAATACCCTTAATAAATATTTGTTATTACTACACTCAAATGTACATAGATTGCCACAGTCAAATGAATTGATATACTCATAGAAAGATACCCTACATTTGATCACATCCCTATAGTTTTCTGTATCTTTCATCGCACATGGTCTTTTATCTTTATTTGTATTTATCTCTAAAGGATACTCAGCTGCACAACTGTGGAAGAGGGGTTGTCATTCTCAATGCTACTCCAGCATAAAATACTTGGTGTACACTATAAGCAGAGCATGAAACCACACACACTAAGACAGAAACTGGTGGAGCAGCAAGCACCAAACCTTGAGCTAATACACAACTTCAAATAAATGCTTATGTTGCTTTGTGTCTAACGAGACAATATTTCAAAACCATGTCATGGTTTAAATCAAAATCCTAAAATAAAATAAAACAGAACCAACACAATTTGAACTTTCCTGCATCACAAGATAAATACATCTCAATAAAAAAGTGAGCAACATAGATGACCTTAGAAGGCTATAAAACATGCCAGAGCATGTAGCAATGAACCGACTGCACATAGCTGAAACAAATTCTGCCTCCTGCTTGAGTACATAATGTTACCTCTGGGCTCTTCCATGTCACACATATGTGCAAAGAGAATTTGATAATTGATTCAGTTGATGTTTGAGCTTGAAATTAAAAAGAACACTTTTTTGAATTCCTTCAAGTTTCTTGCTTCATATCTAGGCAGGAGTTATAGAAGCATATATATAATTTGTCAATATTTCCTTTATCCTATTCAACTACAGTTGTGACAGAATGTTACTTTCAGTTAATTGGGCTGTAAATCACACTAAGAATAATTGAACATATGTTGATTATGTCATAATCTGGGGTTTCGTTCATGCAACATTAAACCAACATAAACCATGTTTGCTCAGTTTCCTGACTGACTTGTGATTTGCCTTGCACCATTTATAATACATATATTTAACCCCAAAACAGGAACAGATAGAGATGAGGTTTTCAGTTTTTTGGTGTGAGGTCAAACCACCTTTGATGCACTCAAGAAGCCTCTCAGGTGAGGGGTGAATGTCTAAGGTTACGAAATTCAAGTCGAGTTGCCACAACAAGAATATTTTGACAAGAATTCACCCCTTTGATTTCAACCAATGTAGACTTTATAAAACAATTTACTAATATGCAATATTACCATTCACTGCAATCATGCTATTCACATTAGCTTCTGCTGAGGATTGTCAACTTCATGCATTTTTATCTCAATTTTCATTAATGGACCCATGATTCAGTGGTGATGTTTCTGATAGAGAAGATAAATACACATGCTGGAGGTTGCCTTATAAGGAACAATAAATAAGTGAGTCCAAGGTTGATTTACTGAAATTAGTTACACACAGCTGCACTCCTATTTCACTCCAGCATTTGCCAATTAATCAAAGAAACATAAATCATCAGTGATATCATTCTCCCACATGCCCTTTTGTAGAGTCCATTAGTCCATCATTGACACAATCCCCTCCTGTTACCCAAAACTCACACATCCCCCATTCACCTAAGCCCCATTTGAATTCCATTAATGCTCCCAACATTCCCTTGAAAAGTTCCAACAATCTTTTACATCAGGACATTCTCACTTTTAAAGTCCACTCTACCCAAGACAACCCCCTCCCCTCTCTTTTCCTCCCTTTCTCCTTCCCTGTTAAAGTTATACTCCTCTTCAATCCCACAGGAAGCAGAGGAGGAAGACTGGAGAGGGAGTGGGCGGCAAATACACCACTGCTAACTCACTGCTGACTGTTCGCCTCCACCCACCATCAATGAGCCATATCTGGAAAAGACGAGC
Organism: Fistularia tabacaria; assembly: GCA_901007705.1. Taxonomy (NCBI): domain Eukaryota; kingdom Metazoa; phylum Chordata; class Actinopteri; order Syngnathiformes; family Fistulariidae; genus Fistularia; species Fistularia tabacaria. The sequence continues at coordinate 143,728 of CAAKHD010013926.1, forward strand.
AAGAGTTGGAGAGGTAGAGAGGGAGAGAGAAAGGGAGAAAGACAAACAACAACCACCAGCGAAGAGACCCACACATTTTGCACATCATTCCAACAGGAGAAAGCAGCTGTGATCCAGGAATCCCCTATTGGTTAAGCCATTCTCAGCAAAGCATGCCAGACCCAGGTTAGAACACATTAACTTAGAAAACAGATAACTCTCACTCCCTGAACCCCCCATGTCAACTTAACAAAGCTGCTCTTTGACGAACCTTCCTACATAAGAGCATCTTATTTTTAGACCAATTGCTGACAGCCTCATTTCTGTGTGGGTCTAAATGTGTTTTTGCAGTGTGGCATGCCAGCAACTAATGTCTCTTGCAACTCTAGCAACTCCCCACACTGAGAGACACCATAAAAGGAACATTCAAAAAAAGCTTTAAGTTTGTGTAAGTTAGCTTTACTGTGTTGCTCAGCCTTTATACTCACAATTTAAACCTTGGATTTAAACAGCAAGCATTTAGTTCATTGATGAGTAGTGTCTTCCTTATCCACACTGGCAGATGACAAGGGCAAAAAAAAAGGAACTCAGGGATTTAATTTCTGTAGCTAAGAACACTTTCACAATTTAACAGTGAAGAAGGATATTGTTATATTTTGTGTTATTCTGACCAAAAGCATTGCCAATTGAATTTGCACAAAAGGGCACAGGTACTTAATTTAGAAATGTCTTCCTGATAATACACAAAACAGAAGTGTTTGAAATGCAATGGTGATTCAATGCCAAGTACTTGAGGCTCCGGAGTTCTTAGTTGTGATCTTATAAACCAATTCAATCTCCACCACCTAGTAAACAGCAATGACCTTCAGAAAATGGTGAATCTCATACAATGTTACTCTCAACACTTATTTTAAAAATTCTAAACATAGGAGGTATTATCCTGCCCCTCCAGGAACCTTTAGCCTGCTGCTTTGTGTCAGTCATCAAAACGCATCAGACTTGGCAGACTAGACTCATTTCTTGACATCAGCTTCACTGATAAACACAGGGACCCTGGCTCATAATTACTATGATGAAAACATACCTACAACCTCCAATGAGTATTCCTAAAGAGCAAAGACCAAGAATTAACGTTCAAGTCATGCACCTTAAAGAAATCAAACATTGCACTTATCCTGTGTTCTGTCTAATATCCCTCTTCTTTTAATTCTAGTTTTGGTCTTGGCCGCTTAAAAATTATTTTGTGTACTTTTTGATAGGTTTCGTTCCCTCTCAGTTAAGGTTTGTTTTTTGTTGTTTTTCTTTTTTCACCCTGTAGTGCTTAGTAGCTAGTATGCACAACACTTAGAAGGTAACTAATAAGCTAGAAAAAAAAACAACTACAAAGGCAAGGAAACCTTGACTTATGATACTAAGATACATTGCTACGTACTGCATTTTTTTAAATCATTGATTAAAAAAAAAAATCTTGTCATAAATTATTCAAAACATTTTTACACAAACTGTCAGGTTAGAAAGACACATGATATAAGGAAGTACAGAGTAGCATTTTATTAGAAAGAATTTTCATGGCAACCAGGTTTAGGTGTAATACTGCAGAGTCAGAGAGCTTTGAAAAATTAAACCAACAGATGCAATGATGTTTCCAGTAACAGATCCTGCAACCCATTTGAGTTTTTCCTCTTTAATTTTTTTCAATTTTTCAATTGACAGGGTTCCAAGCATTTAAATAAGTCAAGGTAAATCTTGGACAGAAACTCTTCAAGGGTGTATAAAGAGTGCATAAATATATCCAAACTGCTGCTTTATCAAGCCAGAATGACATGGCAGAATAGCAGTCTGCTACCATACAATACATTCAGCTCGACAGTCAGATGCAATCAATTTTGATGTTGTTTGGAATTCCTCTTGCCCAAGTAATACTATTGTATTTGAATATATTTAATCTCATTGACATTGACTGAGAGCCTTATTTTTGAAACATTACTTACAGTAGATAAGACCCCATAATGGGACTGTTATGAAAAAAAGTATCAAGCTGTCTTCTTATCAGATCAGTATAAGGATGTTGATGTAGTGAATAAACAACAGGTCCAAAAGCTAGCTTAAACCTCACTGTCTGGCAATGCTCCACCTAAGGGCTGAAGTATTTCTAAAAGGGATCATATTGTTCTTAGGCTGAAGTGGGTTGTTGTGAAAAATGAACAAGTCATAAATATTGGAGATTATTGCTAAGGTTTTAAGGAACATGGGGTTGTACCATGCAACTGTACAGAGGTTGAGAATTTATGCTCTTCACTTTATGGTAAAGAATGTACTTTGAAGAGCTGATGAATGAAGGAAATGATCGAGAGGAAATGGTAGAGGAGGTGACTATTGTAGACCACAAAGTAGCAGAGATTAGTAAAAGCGAAGTGAGGAGGGCATTGAAGAGGATGAAGAGTGGAAAGGCAGGTAGTCCTGATGATATACCTGTGGAGGTATGGAAGTGTCTAGGAGAGGCAGCAGTAGAGTTTCTGGTCAGATTAGTCATCAGGATCTAAAAGAGTGAGAAGATATCTGAGGAATGGAGAAGTGTGATAGTACACATTTTTAAGAATTAGGGAGATGTGCAGAATTTCGGTAACTATGGAGGGAAAAAGTTGATGAGCCATACAATCAGCTTATGGGCAAGAGAAGCGGAAACTCAACTGAGAGCAGAAGTCAGCATTTGTGATTAGCAGCATGGTTTCATGCCTAGAAAGAGTACTACAGACACGGTATTTGCTTTCAGAATGCTGGTAGTGAAGTACAGAGATAATTAGTGGTAGCTGTATTGTGCCTTTGTAGACCTAGAAAAAGCATCCAACAGGGTGCGGAGAGAGGAACTCTGGTATTGTATGAGAAAGTCTGGAGTGGCAGAGTTATGTTGGACTGGTTCAGGACATGTATGCGAGATCTGAGACAGTGGTGAGATGTGCTGTAGGTGTGACAGAGAAGTTCAAGGTGGAAGTGGGACTTCATCAGGGACCAGCTCTGCGCCCCTTCTTGTTTGCAGCGGTGATGGACAGGCTGACAGATGAGGTTAGACAGGAATCTCCATGTACCATGATGCTTGCACATGACATTTTGATCTGTAGTGAGAGCAGGGAACAGGTTTGGAAAATCTTGAGAGGTGGAGGTATGCTCTGAAAAGGAGAGGAAAGAAGGTTTGTCGCAGCAAGACAGAATATATGTGTGTGAATGAGAAGGAACCCAGGCTGAGCGGTGAGGCTACAGGGACTTCTTGGAGCTCAAGAAGTTGGAAGATTTCATGTACTTAGGGTCAACAGTCCAGAGCAACGGAGAGTGTGGAAAAGAGGCTAAGAAACGGGTTAAAGCAGGTTGGAATGGGTGGAGAAAGGTTTCAGGGGTACTATGCGATAGAGGACTACCAGCCAGAATGAAAGGAAAAGTGTACAAGACAATGGTGAGACCAGCGATGCTGTATGGTCTAGAAACAGTGACAATGACGAAGACACAGGAGGCAGAGATGGAGATCACAGAGGTCACAGAGATGAAGATGTTGAGGTTGTCTTTGGGAGTGACAAGGATGGAATGGATCAGGAATGAGTCCATCAGAATGACAGCACATGTTAGATGTTTTGGAGAGAAGGTCAGAGAAGCCAGACTGAGATGGTGTGGTCATGCACAGAGAAGGGATTGTGAATGTATTGGTAGGCGGATTCTGGAATTGAACCGCCAGGCAGGTGGGCTAGAGGAAGACCAAAGAGAAGATTTATGAATGTAGTGAGAGAGAATATGAAGTTAGTTGATGTGAGAGAGGAGGATGAGAGAATAGGGTTAGATGGAGAAGGCTGATACGCTGTGGCAACTGCTGAAGGGAAAAGACGAAAGGAAATAAAAGAAGACTTTATGGTAAAGTATAGAATTATGAAGTGTGTGTGTGGGGGAGGTAGTTCAATCTTTATTATGGAGAGAAATGTTGCAAATTTACAGGTCTCTGCCTCGGTTTAATAAAGAAAACAAGTTGTAAAGTAGACTAAAGGTCCCACCAGGAAATTATTTCTGAGCGAAACCAAGGATAGTTGTGTAAGCTTACTTGGCAATTAGAGAAGGAACTACAGCACATGTGTTATGTTTGGAGCATATTAGCATATTTGAAGCATATCAGCCCAGAAGACTATCCTTGCTAAAATGTTTTTGAGCAATATGCCATCAGCTCATCTATAATTGGATACAAAAATTATACAGATGAAGCTTTCAGAGTAGAAATTGCCCTATATAAATGTATGTACAATTTCAATAAACAACCTGACATTTAATATTCCTACTCTTAACACCCTCCATCACAGTATACACTCAGGAATATCTACTTTTGTCATTTTTAAATATATTATCACAAGGGTAAATGTCTGCAAATGTATTTTAATAGACAAAAGACTTAGATAATTTTTTCTGACATGACCATTATCTGTTCTTGACAAGATTTTCCAGTGATACGTTTTGTTGTGATATTGCATGTTGCTGAGTCACCTATTAAAAGAGATTTAAAACCGAGTGTTTACCCTAAAATGAATAAAATACCACCACTGACAAATTGCTAATTTTCACCTTTTTAAATGTTACCGTTGTGAAGTAAGTCATAACAAAAATGCATGAAGCTAGAACAAAATGACTTACGTGTCAGCGATTTAATGATGACATGTCCATACAACTAAATATTCAGTGATTATTAGAAACTTTATATTGTCAAAAAATGCAAGCGCTGTCTGATGATAGTAATATCATCAGTGCTATCCCTTCTTTTCTGACATCAAAAGTCTTCTTTACACAGAGACCTTGCAACAGTGCCACATCCACAATCCCAACATTGGCAAACTGTGTGTGTTTACACAGAACTACCTGTGAATTTATAGTGTTCTTTCAGCAATGCCGCTTGCAAACAAAACAGCTTTCTGAATGGGCCATTCTGTTGTTTCATCTGTGACCCGTGGCACGGACGATATGGTAAGATGAATACCACTGCTGTCAGACTATCAGAGGAAACCATAAGTTGACAACTCAGATTCCCCAGATTTTATCCAGACGGTGAGGTGTAACAGCTCAGTAATATTTCCAGCTTGAAAAATCTATTCAAATGGTGCCTCTATGTAATTAAACAAAGCATCACCAATGATATGGTCATAACTCCAGCACTACACCATTAGCAATAGGGGTCTCCTTGCAATGGGTCCATTATCTCCTACAAATCCAGGTGTGCACCATACTTTTATAATTAATAGGATTGATGAAGATTGATGCAGTAAAGTCGCAATACCACTTGTGTCATATCAATTCTTATACCATTCTTATACCAGTACCAAAATACCATCATTGAAAAGCATTGACTCTACAATAAACCATTCTTACCAATGTAGCCTTCATAAATTAAATAAGCAAGATGCCTTTCTCCTCGCTGTTGGCACAAGGGTTGTAAAGTCATGTCTACATGGCATGTTAAGGTCAGGAAAGACAGATAAGCTAGTGACAAGAAGAAAACAAAGTCCCAAATAAAGAACTTTTTTCAGCTTTTCGAGGTGTCACCATAGAAAGAGAAAGATTTGATCCATTGGGGGACTCAAAGGGAATGTATCAAAGTCATCCATTGTCTCATTTCTTTACATATGCATCTTGTTAACAACTAAGCCATTTACTCACATGTATAAATCTTCTCCTGGATTCCAGTAAGGGAGCCCAAAGAGGTTTAATACAATATAACAAAAGTTAGTTGATAATCAAAGCTTTATTGTCTGCAGATTGTCAATACCAGAAGTACACACTGGGTCTAACCCTGCTGAATGGTGACCATGCAGCATTTACTGTGGAAAAACAGAAGTAAAATATGTTACTTATTTATTTCACAAGAGGAAGACTTGAGAGGTTAATAAGTTAACAAGATTTTATTTCTTTTTTTCATTTGTTTTTTTCCGCTCCCTATGAAAATTAACTCCTCAAATACTTCATGGTAGCACACTGTTATGACTGGCACTTGTAGCGACCTCGTAACAAAGGACGTAAAAGTGTTGATAAGACAAGTAAAATTAAACTAATAACCAAACAAAAAACACATTGTTCATAGGTAGTCGAGCAATTAGATAAGCCTGATCGGTAAACTGTTTAAGCACATAAGATAATTAACCATACTGTAAATCAGGTGATACAGCTAATAATGTTCACTTAAACTTCCCTACTTTGACTGAAGTAGTCAGACTCAAGCTCTGTGGTTACAGTCATATTCCATTGTTTACAGGTGTGAGTACGGACAAAATAAAAAAAACCTTAAGCCATATATTGTAGACCAGGGCACAAACAAGCAAAGAGGAATATATCCTAAAGTCTTAAGTTAAAGCTGTTTAGAAGTTCCAACATCCTTCTAATCAGGATGTTAAACAGGAAGCCCTCTTCCACAAGCTGGAAAGCAATAATGACCACAACTTCAACATCCTAGACTGCAGTTCTACTTGACAAATGCAGGAAAACTATAGGCAAAATATAATACATTGAGCATTATACACAACAAGATCCAAAACTCACTAATGATGAGTCAGAACTTAAACCGCACCATTACATTCACAAGGCTAATAGACCACACAGGAAGAAGCCAAATACAAATTTCAGAGCTTGACCAGTGACGCTTCCACCAGTGCTTTCTTCTGAAACCTACCAAGACGGTGACTTTTTAGTTTAGTTTCTTCTCAATGGGGGATTCTTCACGTGGATGGGCTGTGTGGGAAGCTACACTCCCCAAGATCATCACTAAGTTATGTCATCTGGATAGTTGTGAAAGACTTGTGACAAAATAATACTCTAAGGAGACACAAAAGCAACTACAATGAACAGATGGAGAATTAACTGCTTTGATAGATTATTAACCTGTGGCAGAAGATGCCTAAATCAGTGATTTCTCTCAGTCGTTTTTGTGTTTGTTTGTGTATACTTAACATTCCTGTTATACTTCCCCTCTGTTATCCTTCCTGTGACCATCCTTTTGCATCTCATTGACACCGCTTGGATTTATATTGGAAAAGAGATCAGCAGGGTCTGGCACTGAATACAATCGTACCAGGGAATTTGTCTGTATAAAATAAATGTCTTGAAACTATCGCTCCTTAAATCAATGCACCGCAAATCTTAAACTTTAATACATTTAACAGTACAATTAATAACTGAATCCTGCAAACTTTCACATATTTAGTTTTTGTAGCCTCCAACTGACTGTCAATGTTATATACACACAGTTGTATCCTAAAATCGCAAATCAGTTTTCCTAAGAAAAGTATGAGGTACAACAGCTTCTATTCTTGGATATTATCAAAGGTCACATTAACGAGCCCCCAAAAATAAAAATGGAGTACACTCCAGGAAGAATTTCAGAAAAAAGTGAGAGGGCCTGCTGATTATGTTTTACAGCGCTTTGATGCAAAACTAGATAACAAATGTCAGATTTTGAAGAGGAAATATCATTTTATAAAGATGCCAAATAAAATTTAGCACTTCAGATTTTCAAAGCTGACCTCAAAATCATCAAGACAAATTCAAGAAAGAAACAACTATGTAATCAAGGCTTTTAACGAGCCTCCTTCAATTTGCCAAAGACCCTGCCTAAAATGGCTACTTCAAGTAAGTGAAAAAACAGCGAATACAGAAACACTACTGCGGTGTACTTCATGTATGTGGGGCATAGGCCATATGACAAATATGCTTGGTCCTTCTCACCAGTAACTGTAGCTGCCAATTTGTCTTCAGCAAGAGTGTGCAATGTGTCTGACCAGACCACTTTTTATCCAAGTTTTAAAGCCTTCAGGATAGAACAATGTTCAGTTTTTTGTTTTTTTCACTGTCCCAACCAGCACTGGAAGGCTGGTGAAGCTGTTTCAATTTGATGAGAAACATTTGTTTCATGACAATTGGAATTCATTCACGACAGGAATTATTCTGTAGGGAAACTTTCAGCTGCTATACCTGGAAACAATGTAAAAGGGGAGTGCAGCTAGGATACCGGCAAACAAACCTCATACTGACTTTAAAGTCACTTCCTGGTAAAGCTGTAGATAAATAGGGGAAGAATCTCTGACCTGTAAAACGGTACTTATTAGGCATGACTTAACCATTTTAAAAGCCCAATCAAGCAAAAATATAGAATACAATCCCATTAAACAACACATAAGGAAAATGCTGTGATGTGCAGTGAAAGGACGATATAAAGAAAAGAAGCACCGTTATAAAAAAATGTAAATTAAACAATAGATACAGAAGGAATACAACACATTGTTTTACTGGGGAATTGTGGTTTCAAAAGCAACTGCTAGCAAAAGCTCGCCATTGCTTCTAAACTGAAGAGAATAAAGCATACAAAATTATTGACACAATCAAAGATTTGTTGTTGGAGATTCAATAATATATGATGAGGCCCCATAACTTGACTGGTATTGTTGACTCCTTCCCATTTTTAACACAACACTGCACCCGATGAGATGGGAAGATAGCAGGTAGCTTTTTTCCAACCTCAATTTCTGAGTCCCTTTCCACTTCAGCCTACATGCACAGCTGGATCATGGAAAGCCCATAAATATAGTGGTGACTTTGTTACCATGTAAAAAACAAAAGTCACAGACCAGCCCAAAGAGTAACGAAATCCACTGATTCATTCTATGCTATGTTCTCAGGGTATGTATACAAAGCCAACAACTTTTGAGCGTGTAAGTAACTGAGAGATCATCAGAGTTATATCTGGGTTATTTTGGGGGAACTCATACAGCAAGCACTTTTCTGTAGTTAAAATATTAATGTAAGAATTAAAGCAATATATGCCTGGTAAGTGTTTGTTTAGACTGAAAATTATTCGATTCAGACTTGCGATGAGGAGCGAGGATATTTAGTAACCATGTAATGGGTTAACTGTACCTTCCAGATAAGAGTTAAAAGAAGAACAAAACTCACTTCATTTTGATGACATAAATGTCTAGTCTTTGGTGATTCGACAACATGAAATAGATCTTAGTTCCTCTATATAATTATGAGTGGTGGCCAATTACCTGTTGTCTACAGAGGCAGTATTGTACCCGAGTGAAAACGAAACCCTGCACCGTGATGAAACGCTCTAAAATGTCTAATATTCAAAGAGGGTGCACTTATATAAAAGTAAACAACCACCAGTTCCCATTGCCTTAACTAAATAGCAGTATTTCCAAACATGTCTGCAGCAGATGGAAGTCTGGTATTATCGTCAAAGAATCAGCAAAATGGAGCAGCAGCACTCTGGGCCCTGAAATATAAGACGAAAGATTCTTGGATTACACAGGATCACATCCTTTATTTCACTATCGACATCTATCTAGTCCCAGAGTGGGCTTTAATGATAAGAAAAGGCATGGTTTCAAGTGATGACAAAGAATAACTCACTGATGAGGGAACCTGGTTGTTGAGATCCCAACACAACACAGATGGAAAAGCACTCAGGATATTGAAATACACTGGTGGACTGAATTTGATCATGACTCAGCTAAAAGCACTGCCGGTTTGCAACCATATTTAAATTCCTAAGTAATGGAAAAACATTCTCTTCATTAAATACATTATACTATCTTCAAATATAATTCCTGTGAGACCTTGAATAATCCATAAACTGGAAAAAAAGAAAAACATCATATTAATATAAGTTGGTTATCCTTTGCCCTAAGCAAAGGGATCTTTGCTTTAGGGATTAAGGATTTAGCCAACTGTATGCCCTTATTTTCATCATTGACAGGTTATAGCTAGAGTGGTGCTACAGAGATAAGACCTTCAAATCATTTTCCTCTCACAAGGCAACAAACATTTGATACAGATGTTGGAAAAACTGATAATCATTTTTATATTTTTTCAAAATGACTACTTGCACAAACTCATAGTCTTACTACATCAAAATTATCTGTGTTAATCACAGATTATACAAAAATGATACAGCCATTATACTTTGCCCATAAAGATAGCGGTGGGACATAACTATTCACCTTTGCAGTTTGTTTCAGTCAAAGTCTGAAGTCACTGCAACAATTAAAGACAAATTATACAATTCCTTCTCTTCATATTGTCATTTCAAGTTAGGTGGATAGTATGATTCATATTTCAAACATCATTTACTGCTGCATTGATGAATTGAATTTCAAAATACTGATTAGGCCAGTCGTTGTAGTTTATGTTATCAAATCAGGAGCAATGTATCATTACAGTGTTACCATATTTCTATCTCTAGGTCCCCATCATAATTCGTAGACTGTCCATATATGGCAAAGCAATTAATCTACAAATGCATCACAAAATCTGAGGGACTAAAGTAAGGTTAATCTTGGTTAAGTACCTCTAAGAAAAATTGGATCAGGGGAATCTTAGAAGCTTAGAATAATGTCTCTTTTAATAATAATTAGTGAGATTAGAATTTGATATATTTTGTCTTGTCATTTTGTTCGGACTTCGATCACAAGTCTGTCAGGGTTGTCACAACTACAATTTCTTAGTTTGTTTTGCTTTGCTCTCAGTTATGCGTCTGCATTTTGATATCTAGGAACTATAGCCATCAACAACTGAGCTTGGAAGACTTTAGACTTTACGAAGACAATGAAAACAAAACCAGGCAGAAACATGCAGGACCTTTATTGATTTTGAAACACTGAGTCTTTCATTTGCACTATGTGAATTGAAATTTCCCCAATGTGGGGCAATTAAAGGGGCATTCTATTCTATTATAATCTGGGGAAATAAACCACCATAGTGATTACTTTTAGCTGGCAGCCCTATGAAAATGTAAACCTATATCTAAAACCTCCCCAGGCTGAATGCTGAGTTAGCCAGCAAGCTGGAGGACAGGCTTTTTAATTATTATAATTCTTTTATTATTAAACATGTCCTTTCTGTCACAGAGACAAGATCACAAGGTCCAGGGCCGTCACTGAGCAGAGAAATAGCAGGTGGGTGCCTGACAGGAGAAATGATAAAAACTGATAATTATAACTTTGTCAGCTAATGATTACTGTTATTTAAAGAAATGTTTGATTTCTAGTTATATAAACTAGTGAACTTGACTTTCAAATAATTACATTACACATTACAGGACACGAACAGATTCTCATCTTAATGGGTCTTAATGGGTTTCAAAATATGAAAACAGCTGATTGGTTAGTTTTTATTCATCAGTCTTAACTATTACAGTGAAGAGTTAACCTGTCACAGCTAAATAAATCCAATGATTATATTATCATCTGTGTGATCAGAAAAGTATCTTCCTTCCTCTTAATATAATCATTTCAAATCCTGTTTGTTTATCCCAGAGAGCAAATTCTCTTAGATAACAACTATATTGTTTTTATGTCATTTTGTTTAGATATACTGGAGACACAAGAAGAATTTCAAAATAATGCTGTTAGATGTCTACCTGAGCAACAGTCTCCAAATAAAAATGTCACACAGTTAAGTGATAAAAAAAATCAAAGTAAAGTGACAGTATTTCAAGTCATCAGGACTCCAGAGGAAGTAAATATTTCCTGTATATAATGTCTGTGCAAGAAAAACATGATGCACCTAAAAGAGGCATGTGTCCATTCCCCTGGGCAATTGTAGAAAAAAGCAACAACAACTAAAGCCAACAAACCATATGGTGGATCTTGCTTATCCCTGGACGTTGAAAGAAGACCAAAACATTGAGTAATTCAGTCCAACTGTACTTTGTAGCATGTTAGCTTTTACAGATGCTCACTTTAAGACTTCTTTCCTCAATACAAATTGCAAAACGCTAATTGATGGTGACTTTTTCATTATCTGGCTTGTTTAAAACAATTGATATATATGTAAGTAACTTTGTTCCTGTCAAACACCTTTGAATTTGTTACAATTCTCTTGGAACAGGTGCGAGATGTTATATGTTGGAGTGGACAGTGAAGATGCTGCTTGCACACACACATCTGGCAGAGCTTTTTCTTATCTGCTGATGAACAGGAACACCAGTGTAATCAGAGGACAATGATGATTCATGCAAATAGGAACCTCGAGTCATTAAGGAGGCAAGTGATACTTCTGGTCACTTTCTCCCTTGACATCTCGCCTTTATGGGGTCTGAGTCACTCAGTCTTACTAACCCCAACCCTGTGACATAAACATGAAAAAAAAATGTTTTTTCATCCGCAAAAACTTTCGTTTAACAACTGTGATGCAGGATCTCCAGAGGCTCCATATTATCTAGGTCACTGCACAATGAAATGTGTGAAAAGAAGGAATTCCTCATTTCATCAGGTAAACATATCCATGTGTTTTATGTAGCATCTTAGAATGCAATGATTTCATCTTTTTGCTGATTGACATAATAAAAATTTCCACAAATGAATCACGGCAGGAAGTGATCATGTTATTCACACACACACACACACACACACACACACACACACACACACACACACACACATTAAAAATAGTATTACAACATCCGTGAAGGAACAATTCACTAGGGTAATCCAGTACATTGCACAATCTGCCTGCTTGAAGAGGTAAAAGGCATCAAACTTTCTCATTTGGATCATGGTCGGAACACTATGGATGAGGCCAAGCATATTTACGCATTTTCTGATGTGACTGACTTTCAGGGAAAACTTTCTGGCAAAGCGCGGCATCGGACGTGGATAATCGGTAACCAGGGACGGCGAGCGTCGAGCTTTTAACAGGACGTCACTATGAGAAACTTTTCTCCTTGCGCAGCTCCGACTTTCACACGGGATTTCCGAAAATAAATGGACCGTGGGTTGGGGGCTGGGGGGTACTAAGGCTCGCACAATCACTCCTAGACATACCTTTCTTTTCCGCCAGAGCGCATGAGCCCAAACATAGCAAAGAGGTGAGGCTGATCCACTCCAGAAAACGGGTTGCCATCGTGTTTTTGAAGCCCCGAACAAGAAGGTGTCATTCCTTGCCGGGAACACGCGATATTACGCTCAATCGAAAGCCTTTTAAACCCCACCACCACTTTCTATTTGCTCTTTTCGTTTAGAGAAAGACTTTTCCTTCGCTGGGAGACTCAACTTTGACAGCTCCTCCTCTTCGTAGATATCTGTCGTACTACTGCTCAGCCAACGAGGAAAAACTACCGGCTTTTGTGACGTCAACAAGAGGGAGGTTAGAAGAGCCACGGTCGCTCAGGTAGAGGCACATCGACAGGACTGTTTGTGCTACAATGAAACCCCGTAACAGTCTCATGAAGTTTGATTTCAATGTCCCATCGTTTCTACTAGCCAAGAATTTGCCACAGCATCGATCGTGCCCAGTTCAACTGTTGGGTCCCAACAACTACCCCAGTACTGAAAAAGTATCCCAAACTACCAGTCAAAAACATGGCCCTCAACAGCGAAATACATGAACAGAGAAGTTTTTTTTAATTTCTGAAAAAAACCCAAGCAACTATAACGTCAACATTGAATGCCCATCAAACTAGAGTCCAGATTCCCCTGAGCCATAAAGGACATAAACTTCATTCTTTACAAATGTATTTAGGCATACAAGTCTCAATTCACGTTAATGGCTGTCTGGCATGTTTTATAGTTTGAAAAAGGGAAAATATGCAAAAAACTATAATTACCCTTTTCAACTCTTTAAAATGCTTTCTCACTAATTAAGATGTCAGACTGCAAAAAGGGTTACTTTTCAATTCAAGTTCTTGAAAAAGTTATATGCTACATTACTATTATATATATTTGGGAACAAATATGCTGCTGAACCGGGACTGTCTTCAAATCATCTGCGGTGTCACATATTAGCATCCTATAATTGTGTTTTCAAAGATCAAACTGAAATTATATACATTTGTCAACATATTTGATATATATACTGTACATTAATTTGCATGGAAAGTCAAACATCCAAGATTCAGACAAAAAACAACAAGTACATTAAAAAAATGAGAAAAATGAAAGGGAAAATTTGGGGGTGGGAACTTTTAATTCAATTTGTTGGTATTGGGATTTTCAGTTGATAATTAGTTTTTAGTTAGTTTTCAGAGTGCCAGATGTCCACTTACTAATATTTTTTGTTCTACTTACTTGTATTTTCTTAGTTAGACATTTCACTTGAATGTTTTTATTGTATGAAAGTAGAGGCAAATAGGAATATATACAGTATGGTTTTTTTTGTTTTCTTTTGAAATTTTGAATGTGGTTTCAAGGCTGCAACTATTTGTTGGAAATACTTATATTTCCTTAAATTTGACCCACGAAACCAAAGCTTAAGTATAAGTTTGGTGTTGTGGGGCAAAAGTATTTCACACTGTTTAATTCAGTATCAGTCTCGTGAGTTGAATGGGCAGAATGCCTAAACTTCTGATAGTCTGTCTAATTCCATGTTAAGTTCCTCAGATGGTTTTTGCTTTTCATCACAGATCAGACTTTAAGGGGACAGGATTTATAGAAATCATTTACATTTCAGGCCTTATTTCATGATCCCAACTTTCACTGTGTATGTGTGTGTGGGGGGGGGGGCACTGTGTTTGGTAAAACTGTGGCCTTTTTCTTCACAGAGAATTTAGGTTTAAGGTATTTAAGAATTTTAGGTTTTGTAAGGTTTAAATATCACATGAGGTGACTCAGTGGAGATCTGTTGCAGCCATCAGTTTCTCTCTTGCTTGAGACAAAGTTTAATAGTTGACCTTTGAACTTCACAACTCCTAAAACTCCTTTTCTTTATTTTATTTTTCCTTTGGCAGGTCCAAAGAGTTGTTGTGGTTGACAGTTATGGACGTATCGTTGTCTGTCATCATGATACTTTCAGTGGTCCTCTTTAAATTTCTTGAAACTTGTTTAGTCCAGACAGTAAGTAACTAATCATTAAAATACTCAGGTTATTAGTCAAATTATTACTAAGGCTGTTTTTCAACTGAGTTTGTTTTTAGAATGGAATTAAGCACCATATCAGTAATGACACTGCTCTAATGAAGTCTTGAAATTGTGGTGGTTCAAATTCTTTAACATATTTTTTTAAATCAATTTAAGCATTTTTCAACAAAGAGCAGAGTCTCACAAGGACAGATTCTCAATCCTTTCTAATTGAATCCTTACATCCTCTTGTGAATGGAAATTATTAGAAATGTTATGATTTTGCACCATCTCTACCATGATGCTCAGCAAATATAATGCATTTTTGTGTCACCAGGCATGATAATTGCCTTCCAACTTCATTTCTGTGTTGTTACTAAATGAGGGACCTGAATATTTTGAAACAAAGGTTCACCACATACAAGGCAGCAATGGCAGTTCATAAAAAAAAAGAAAGGAGTAAAAAAATGACCTTGACTTCTAACCGGCAGCCAAATTCAGCATCACCGGACAATGTCTCTTTAGAAATGTTCTTCTGCTCGAGACGGAAGAAGTCCCAGTAATCACAATCATTGATATTGCTGTCCTTGGGATCAGTGCATATTGCAAAGTGGAACACAAATCACCACACAGCTGTACGTCAGCCAAAAAGATACAGAAAAAAAAATATCATAAAGGACAGAACATAAGGAATTTAAAAGATAGAAGAGAGGAGTCTACAGATACTGTAGAAGAAAGGATGTAAAAGGCCATTGATGACAGCATATATTTGACAAAGTAAATACTTTTCCCAATGAATTTTCCAATTCCCTTGTAAATGCTGTATCCTAGTATGCACGATCTGAAGACATGTAATGAATAAGCAATATGCATGCATCATTCCAGCCATATGTTAGTCATGGATACGCCCAAGTTCAGAAAAAGTAACCATGTGAGACAATGAATCAATAGAATTTTATGATAGGCAGTCTTATAAAGTTGTTCATTGAGGCAGAAAGGTCAGTTGATTGTGATAGCGTAATGTCAGTTTTAATGACAGGCCCATATGGACCATAATAATCACAGTGTATTTTAGAAAAAATATCAACCTACTACCTCTTTATTATCTCCCTAGTGTCTCATGGATTATAGAGATTAGGCTATATCAAAGCAGTGATGAGGATCATACCCCATAGGATAAAAAAGGACTGTTATTCAGTGTTTCAAACAGATACTCTTAAACAGCTTAAATGAAGGAAATTACTTTTCAGCATGCAAACAAAATCTTTTCAAAAGAAGATCCAAGTTATGATTAAAAAATGTATTAGGCCTAAAAAACAATCTTAGGCATCTCTTGCCAATCAACAGTATTTTTGGAGTTTTTCAGTGGTTTGAAACATAAATGTATTGCCCTTGAGCTAAAGGATGCATTTGAAATAGAAATTTCTGAAACTTCACAGTCCAATGGTAGACACATGAAATTATAATAAATCTTTGAAATATTGGATGTTAGGCAAAAGGTTATCATGGCAGCAGACAATGACAGTCAGATAAGATTAGGATTCAGAAGTGACAGAATCAAAGAAAGCTATAAGAATTGCTTCTGAAATTTTGTTTTCAAATATTTAGTTTATAGACCTCAGGCATTTAGAGCAAAATGTCATGTGTTAACTATTTAGTTTTAATTGGATAAGTCACTGAGATTAGCTTGTAGCTCACCATCTACCCCAAAAGGAAATCAATCTTTGGCTAAATCAAATGAAAAAATAAAATATTTGAGGGCATTGTGTTTTTTTCATTATCATGTCCCACATATTTTTCTAGTCATTTTGAATCATGATAAAATGTCTGTTATTGTGCTTTTCTTAACCAAAGCCCCTAGTCTTATGCTCTGACTCATGTTGCTTACTTGCCAGAACATGTGGTCTCCATGACAGCTCACTAGGTTACACAGTAAATACCTCGAGATGAATGAATGAACCTGTTTTCATCTAATTGTAATCCTTCTGTCACATTCATAAACAGTCACATCCTGATTTACAATTCAGAACACTTCATTAACAACCATGAGTAATGTGAGAACTTTTCCAGTTCATATGTTCAAGTCTCTCAAATTTGACATTTCTAGTATAGGTGGATTGTAATGATAATTATATTGCATTTATTTTCCAAATAATATTTAAAGATGAGAGTATTTTTTTTTTAAATTATGGTTAAAAGGTATGTAGTTATCAAATAACAGAGGAGGTGAGTACATATGATAGTGTTGTACCAATTTTGTGTGAAGGGTGAACTTTAAGTTGAACTGACAATTTTTGATCCAGACAAATATCATGGTCTGTCAAACCACTAGTTTACAGTGCAGGCAACCTCTCTCTCTTTTTGTGCGTCTCTTTTGTTTTATCTGTTAAAAATGATTGGAAAACCATCCATCCATCCATCATCTGCTGCTTATCCAAACTCAGGTTGCAGGGGCAGCAGCCGGAGCAGAGAGGCCCAGACTTCCCTCTCCCCAGCTACATGGTCCAGCTCTTCTGGGGGGACCCCAAGGTGTTCCCAGACAAGCCAAGAGACATAGTCTCTCCAGCGTGTCCTGGATTTTTTTTCGTGGCCTCCTTCCAGATGCACATGTCCAAAATGATTCGCCCGGGAGGGGCCGGTTTCCTACCCCAGGAGGCATCCTGACCAGATGCCCGAGCCACCTCATCTGACTCCTCTCTGTGCGGAGGAGCAGCGACTCTACTCTCAGCTCCTCCCAGATGGCCAAACTTCTCACCCTATCTCCAAGGGAGAGTCCGGCCACCCTGTTGAGAAAACTCATATCGGCAGCTTTGCTTACCATAGGTGACGGTAAGAACGTAGATCGACTGGTAAATTGAGAGCTTCGCCTTCTGGCTCAGATCCCTCTTCACCAAGGCAGAAATCACTGCAGGCGCTGCACTGTTCCGCCTGTTGATCTCCCGCTCCATCCTTCCCTCATTCTTGAACAGAACAAGACCCCGAGATACTTGAACTCCTCCACTTGGGGCATGGCCTCTTCCCTGACCTGGAGTTGGCCCTCCATCTGTTTCTGGTTGAGCACCATGGTCTTGGATTTGGAGGTACTGATCCTTATCCCGGGCGCTTCCCATTCAACTATAAACCGCTACATTGAGAGCTAGAGATCATCATATCCTGTGGGCAACAAACCAGATCCCCTTGATGCTGCGCCTGGGAATTAAAGTTATGAACAGAATCGGTGACAATGGGCAGCCCTGGCAGAGTCCAACTCTCACCGGGAACAAATCCGACTTACAGCCGGCTATGCGGACCAAGCAGCCCATATAACGGGGTTGGTACCCCATATTCCTGGAGCACCTCCACAGGATTGCCCACGGGACATGGTCGAATGCCTTCTCTAGATACAGAAAACACATGTAGACTGGTTGGGCAAACTCCCATGCCCCCTCGAGGACCCTGCTGAGGTTATCGAGCTGGTTCACTGTTCCACGACCAGGGCAAAAACCACACTGAATAGACCTTACCAGGGAGGCTGAGGAGTGTGATCCCCCTGTAGTTGGAGAACACCCTCCGAACCCGATCACGACCCTGGTCTGCCAGTCCAACGGCACTGTCCCCGATGTCCACACAATTCTGCAGAGGCGTGTCAGCCAGGACAGCCATACAACATCCAGAGCCTTGAGGAACCCAGGGAGGACCTCATCCAACCCTGGGGCCCACTCCCAAAGAGCTTTGTGATTGCCTCAGCAACTTCAGCCCCAGAAATAGGTGTGGTCGCTCCAGATTCCAAGAGGGAGTCCCCAGTAGGAGCGCTCTCTAGCAGCCCCTCTAGGGACCCCTGGAAGGGTGGGTTAACTGAACTGCTGTTAGGTGCATAACCACAAACAACAGTCAGAACCTGTCCCCCGACCTGAAGGTGGAGGGAGGCCGGGTTCTTATAACTAGTACTTTTATTAAGTAATCTCAGTTATCCTTAACTTCTCTTAAAATGACTTACAAATTGATGGAAAAAATAAATTCTAGTACTCTATAATATAATTATGCCTTTTTC